>PVIJ01003299.1:0-138247 GCA_004024925.1 Scalopus aquaticus
GCATGTGTTTATCTTCTTTCCATGCTGAATAGTACTCCATTGTGTATATGTACCACATCTTCTGGATCCAATCATCTATTTTTGGACATCTGGGTTGCTTCCATACCTTTGCTATTGTGAACAGTGCTGCAATGAACATACGGGTGCATGTATCCTTTTGGATTAGTGTTTTTGTATCCTTTGGGTAAATTCCCAAAAAAGTGACTGTTCTTCTTAATGTCAGAAACCATGTTTATTTTTCCTCCCTGCCCCCAGTTTTGGACATGGTTCTTATCATATACTCAATATATGGTAAATTATTGTGGAATATATGAATGGAGGAATGGACGCATAAATGGGTGGATAAATATAAAGTCCACTCAATAATTGCAAATTAAATATATCTTCCCTGGAATTTAGACTGGGTACAAATCCTGGTTCCTAAATATGCGAACTCTGAGTTTATAGTGTTTTTTTTTCCTCAACTTCAAAACTGAGATAATATTCATTAATATAATTATTTAATAGTGTCAGGTACACAGTTAATATGCAACAAACTGCATTAAATGCTATTAGTATAAATAATTAGTTAAATTAGGACTCATAAAGGTACTTAAAGCTAAGATATAGAAGAATAAATAAACATGTTTTTGTTGACCTTGTTCATTTTTTAATGGTTTTAAGTACATTAATTTAAAAGTTCTGGCCTAGAGACAGCAGTCAGATAATGAAGAAGAGGGTAGAAGAGAAGGAGAGGGATGTATAGACTCAAGGACGCAGGTGAATGAAGCTGAGATGTTCAAGAGTTAGAGGAGCTAGAAGGCAAAGTACTAAGCGTCTTTAATATGGTACTTTGTCAAAATGTTTAATCTTGGTAGTACTGATGTTAAGTAATAATACCAGTTTCCTCTAAGGAAGAATGTTGTTGATTTAGTAATGCTCAGTTTTACTCATTGCATTAAAGGGAATTTATTTAAACATGAGAAGTTTAATATACAATTTTATGGGAAGAATTTTGAACTAGAGAAGTTAGCTTAGCACCTTCAAGGTTTCTTTTCCCCTAATTCTTAGAATGGGTGGACTTTTCCCCTATGTGACCTAGAATGGGGCCAGAGATTTTAAAGTAGTTTGCACCAGAAAAGAAGTCATCTCTAAGTCATTTTATAAGTGATAATCAATCCAGGGCAAAGCTTCCAATCCTTCTGTCACTAAGTAAAACATGTGAAGACTTGGCCTCCTGAGAAACCCTTTATAATTTAGGGCATCTATTTATAATGGTTCTCCTGGTAGCTGTTGAAGGCACTAAAAGGTTTTCAACATCAGCACTACAAACAAAATTTGTGTTTAAATTGATATTATAAAGAACGATATGATGTATGGCTTACCAGGGGCTGTTAGAAGTTGATGCAGAATGTGACATTAATGCCTTAAGTGACTCTGAGCTCCTTTGCAAAATTTTGCCATCTTTCATCCATGGAAATTAACTTAGTAGCTGGTATGTATGTGTCAAAGCTGGCATTTCTTCAACTGTCATTCATAAGAAATTTGAAACTAAGTGAAATGCAGCGTTTAGCTAAACTGGCTATCTGAGGAATCAGAGAAATTCTTTTAAATGAACTCAGAGGAAAACAGACCTGAGTTTGAATCCTGTCTAGCATGGTGTGAATGTGCCATCTGGGGGACATGACTTAACCACTTGCTACCTCAGTTTCCACATCCATCACAAGAGGCTTTATTGTAAAGAGATTAAAAGTATGTATTTTGGTACCAAACTGTCAGCATTTGAGTCCAGCTGTTGTGCATCTACACTATGTATGCTAACTGTGTACACAGGCTACTAACCATACGAGTTGCACGTGCCACTTCTCTGCTCCACTCTTTAATTACCTGTTACAATGGTGTGCTGACACTGACACAACACAATTCCACAGAGTGGCTGGATTAAAGAACAGGAGTTAATTTTCTCACACTTCTAGAGACTAGAAGTCTAGAGACTAGAAGTCCCAGATCAAGGTGTCATCAGGTTTGGTATCTTCTGAAGCCACTTTCCTTGGCTTGCAGATGGTCACCTTCTCACTGTGTCCTACTTAGGCTGTCCTCTCTGTACATGTGCCGGGGTATGTCATTGTGGTCAGTTTTCCTCTTATAAGGACCTTAGAATGGATTAGGACCCACACTAAGAGTCTCATTTTAATTCAGTCACCTCTTTAAAGCCTTCATATAGTCCAAATATAGTCACATTCTAAGATACTGTGGTTTACAGTTGGACCATATGAATTTGGGAAGGGACACAATTCAGCTCATAATACTTGTAAACTAAGAAAAAATAATAAGCACTAATAGTAAGAAATAAATGAATTAACATATCTACTGACTTAAAATAGTGCCAGGTACTTAAAAAGTACTCAATATATGTTGGCCACTATTATTATTATTCTATTTTACTTTGAACCAATAAACCTTAATAATAACTAACCTCTATAAGCACTATTAAAATAGAGTTAGTAATGGTACTGTCTTACAGGGTGTTTGCATGTACTAGGGATCACACATTTAAAGCACATAGCTCAGTGTGTGGCATATATGAAGCTCTCGCTAACAATTAGTTGTCATCGTCATCATCATCATCATTCCAGAAAATCAGACCCAATTGAACTCCTAGTACTTTTTTTATTTTCTGAACACCTACAAGTTCTTGTCTATGGTGAAAATTTTGTGTGGATTATTATTCACCTTCTGATTTGCTTTTTGTAACTTTTACCACCAACTCTCTTACTGTCTCATAATCACGATTATCTGTTTCTCCCAGTAGACTGCGAGCTGCTGAAAGGAAGGGGCTGTTCTTATTTGTTTCTAAATTGCACAAAGTAATCAACAGACCTTTGTTTTGTTAATAAGTGGTTAAAACCATGATATACATTAAAGTCTCTTTTTAAAAAAATAGATTTATTTATGTATACAAGAACTGGGGTGTAGGCCCATGGTGTGGGGTGGGGAGAGGATTCACCAGAGACAGAGTGGGGAGCAGAACAGGCAGACTGACTGAAGTACACTGCTGAGGGGAGCAGCGGGCAAGACAGGAGAGGTATGTGGTGCCATGTGGGAAGCTCCCTGGCTGGGGATCGAACTCGTGCTGCAGTGGTTGTGGATAGCTTCATAGAGCACTAAAGTCTCTTAATCTTGCCTTTGAGTTGAGAGTCTTTTATGTGTGGGGTGAGCAAGATTATGTGGTATCTTTATCCCTGCTCAATATTTTTAATTACCTTAACTCAAGCTATGACTGGAATAGGGGCTTGATGTGTGTAAAGAGGAAATTTGGAATACAAGTTTTTTCATATTCAGTAGTTCTTTGATAAGCCTGTTTATATTACTGAAAATCAGGTATATCATATTTTGCTTTAGATCAAGTTCACCAAAGGCATCACTCTTCCTATATCTTTCACCAATATACAGAATAACATCGAGTATATACGCTTACTATCCAAGACCTCTTGCCAGAAACTTA
This sequence comes from Scalopus aquaticus, assembly GCA_004024925.1. Classification (NCBI taxonomy): domain Eukaryota; kingdom Metazoa; phylum Chordata; class Mammalia; order Eulipotyphla; family Talpidae; genus Scalopus; species Scalopus aquaticus. The sequence goes on from PVIJ01003299.1 coordinate 3,485, forward strand.
AATCTTGTAAAAGTTTTGACTTGCTGTCACCAATGAATCTACTTCTTACAGTCATTGAGAAGCAGAAAACTGATAATTTTTCATGTGTTCTGGGAAAAACAATGCTATCTATGAATCTTCTGCCCAAAATAATTTATTTTAATATGACTCAGTAAAACTCTTACTTTAATTATGTAGTCTATTCTCATAAATAGGGATCCCAATGAAAAGTTATAGCAAGTGAAAAGTTAACTTTAGTAGATGCACTCTATGTAGATATATAATATTTATACTTGTTAAGGAACAAAACATCAGCGTTTAGTGCAAGGATTTGGTGCCTGAAGTATTGGAAGTTGGCGATGTTTTGATCAAATAAAACCAGCAGTGTGCCATCTGCTCTTAAGTAGCACTCAAGTTCATGTGCAATATATCTGTAGAAAGAATGATAGTGCTAGTGAACTTGAATCTCTCAAACAACAAACAGATGATAAACTGATCCTTGTAGTGATGTCAACAGTAACATCTCTTTAGGACAATTTAGTGGCATTACTTGCGGGCCATTATTACCTCAAAACATTCAGAATTGAGTTGTTATTGTGACTACCTCTCTAGATTATTGTTTTTGTCCAAATTCCATAAATAGTGACAGTTCCCAAAGCAGTTCCAAAGCAGTTCCAAAACCAATAGCAGTAACAGCTCCATGTGAAATTTTAGAAGACCCTTTGCTGTCTCTAAGTCAAGAATAGAATGAACAGGCCAATAATGAGAACATAATGCTGCATTTTATGAAATATAAACTATATTTCCACTCCAAATATATCCATCCTATGGTATGTATTTGGTAAGAAAAAAAAATATTACATTTTGACATAAATAGTCCCAATTTCAAGGACCCTCTTAGATTCAGTCCTTTCTAACTTGAAATTTTTCGTTAAGTATGAACAAAACTCATCATTGTCTTCTAATTATTATACCTGCTATGATATTTACCATGTTATTCCATGTTTACAACCTCTTAAAAAATTGATTCTGTCTCTTTGATCAAGAATATTTCTCATGGAGAAAAATACTGATGAATATACATATTTATGAGTACTGTGAAGTATTTGGCTTAAGATGTAATTACAGATACAAAAGCATTTAAATACTGCATCAATAAATACTGAGTCACAGAGGCATACCCTGCACACAAACAGTGCATGATCAAAGGAAAAGCTAGTTTTCCTTCTATACCCTTTCTTAAGCTTTCTCTTTTACCCTCTTTCCATTGTCCCTAATATAAACAGTAGTCAAGTCACTACTTTGGCAGCTGAAATAACGCCACCAGAAATCTGTATATATATATATATATACATACATACATACATACATATATACACACATATATGTATATATGTATATGTGTGTGTGTATAAAACCTATTAAGGTAAATTTAAAGATGCCCTTTGTTTATTACTATCCATAGGAATTATTTATTATCTTTATAACTGAAAACAATGTTATATAAGGGGGCACAGAATAATTACTTTTGATAGAGAAAAGGCAATGGAAAAAATTCTGGAGTATAGCATGTGTTTATGACAGAGAAGCAGAAAGGGAAGCAATGATAGAGAGAGGGTTACTGTCTGTGAAGCCCACACAGGAAACAGAAGGTTCAAAGAAGATGGTGGCATGAAAATAAATGTTGTGTGTTTTGCAAATGTGTCTGGAACTGTTTTGAGACCTCATAAGATAGCATATTAGGTATTTTCATAGCATAGAACTTAAGGATAGTACTATAATAAGCTCTAGCTTAATAAGATCCTAATGCTGTTGTTTGAATATATGATATCATCATGCTTAAAATGTAATATTCATTCCATTTATGTAATTTCTTTTCCCTGGATGTTTGTGCTTTCCAAGATGATATAATAAGAAAATTAACAGCTCAAATGGCTTTTCCTCTACACTTCTATCAGTTTAGAGAAATAGGATGACAATAAATGAAGAGATCTAACATTTATAAAGGGATAAACAGGGAGGAGACATTATGCTAGATACTCTGTATACATCATCTGTTACATTTTACACCTCCCTTTCAAGGTAAATATAATTATCTCCATCTTACAGATGAGAAAATGGAAACTTGGAGGTGTTAAGTAACTTGCTTGCAGTCATATAGCTCATAGGGTAAAAACAAAGAATGAAATCCCAGACTAATTTCATAATCTTGTTCTTTACACAATGCTGCATTTGGAGAATCGTGAAATTTTAATGTCCTAAGAAGTCATTGACCTTAAATCCCTTCCTGTGAGCAATTTTCTTAAATACTGCCATCTGTCAAGTTCTCAGAGGATGTCCTTTTTACTCAAATAAATAAGGCTGAAACAAAACAGTCTCCCTCACCATCCGGTTACTAAGTTTTAGAGTATTGGTACTGCCAAGGCATAACCTAGCTAATGCGCTTCCCAGAGCAAATCAGCAAGAACATAAGAAAAAGAGCTGGACTGTCAGACTAGAAGAGCAAATCATCTCATCAGCTGCCCCCATGGGAAATGAGCATAGGGAAGAAAGACTGTAATCTATACTAGGTGGGATGGAGGTCAGATGACCTCTGGCATCCACCAGACCGGAACATTGGCAATTACACATCGTACTCATAGACATGGTAAGGCATTTGGAAGAGCTTCTTTGTTTTGACTGGAGATACAAACATCTTATTTAAACAACTGTGTTGTGTAGATCTGGGATAGATTTACAGCAGAACTTTTGTGGAAACTTCTAACTCTTGAAATATGGTCTGAGATACATTACTTAATAATCCTATCACACAAGTATTCCAGATATTCAATATGTGTAGGACTCACCAGAGCATCTTGCTAAATTGCAGATTCTGATTCTGTAGTTCCGGGGTTGTCCTGAGAGCCTGCACTTGTAACAAACTGCCAGTGATATGGGTTCTCATTTGAAATACGAAAGACCAAGATTATTCTGATCACTGTCCTGCGGTTCATTGCTATAGAAGTTTTGAGATCTTTAAACCAAGCTTGCCCATTTAGCACCAGAGTAAAAAATGACACTTTCTTGTGGTGCAGGGTTTAAAGTCTCGGCACTATCAAGCACTCACCAGCCACTGCGGCAAGAGTTCAATCCAGGCCATGGACCTGACCCACATGGCGGAGCAGACCTCTCTTGTCTCACCCACTGCTCCCCTCAGCAGTGTGTTTCAGTGGATCCACATGTTTTGCTCCCCACTCTGTCTCTGGTGAATCCTCTCACCTGCCGCCCCGCATCTCTGGCCTACACCCCAGTTCTTGTATGAATAAATAAATAAAAATAAATCTTTAAAAAATGGCACTTTCTGAAATTATCTGGAAATACTTTTGCTCACTACAGAGCTACCTGTTTTTTTGTTTCTCATGATATAATCTTACCTACCTGTATTGATCCATCGACTTTCTAAGGTTACAAATGTATCCCACTTGTGCCTTTATTATTTTTTTGCTGAGTTACACTTCTGAGACATCACATCACTTTCTTTATTGTGCTAGTCCATGGAAAGCATCTTGTTCCCAATTTCATAGGGAAAAACACAAGAGTTAACACCTCCCACTCAAAAAAAAAGGGTCGTGTCAGGAAGTTTCAAAAGGTTTGTATGAAGCCATTGAAAAGTATGGGCAGCTGTTCTAAGTAGATTTGAAGTAGAATTAGGTTGCTGTGTTTTGATACAAAGCGTATGGGATGTAAAAAATAGTCATATCTATTAATACCTGTCTATCTCTGCCCATCAGACAACAAGCAACTTGAAAGAAGAGGCTGTATCATCTTCATCTTATTATCCAGCACAGAATCTGATATGGGAGAATAGAGGTACTCACTATACTTTTATTTGAATGGTTAAAATAGAAATAAATGGCAATCTAGACTTGAGTTTTGACTCAATGTTCTCATTTACAGAGGAAGTGGTGTTAATTGCACTTGTGCAATAGGGTTCTTATGTAATTTAAGTCACATAATAATTATTAAGCTACTTAAAATTTTTAAAGCAATGTGCATATTCAAGCATTTTTATTACATCTATTACTAGCCATATTGCTAGTGTTTCTTAAAAGATGGAGGGCTGGAAGTGGAAAACAGATACTGTGTTCGAGAAGTTCAAGGAAGACCTCCCTTTTTATCAAAATCCTATATACTGTTTGTTATTTAAAATACAGTGATGTTGAGAAATTATTATATTTTATTTAAGATTTGTCCATATTAAACTTTTTTTTCCTTAAAAGGAAGAATCACAATAAGTTTTATCTACTACTGTCTAATCATATGTCCGATTCTCTTGGGCAATGTTACTTTATGCCTCTTCTCCTAATGCCCCATTCAGTCTTACAAGGGCTCTCATTTGCATGATATATAACAGCCTATGTATTAGCTATGTGTACAGCTTGCTGGGAATTATTTAGTTGCATTCCCTACCTGAGTGGAGCTCTGGGTGGAAAGGTGGAAACAGAAGAAAAAGATATCTCATTGGGTCTAACACCATGAGTTAGAGAGTGTGAGGTTTATATAATCAATCAATCCATCAAACAAACAACCCAGAGGAAATATAGATGTAACAAAGGAAAAGAATTAGCATAGAAAATCTAAGGTTAGTGTATATCCAAATGGTCTTCCTCAATCCTTGACTAAAAGACCACTTTGTTATTAAGTGTCTAGGGTAGAAGGCAGCTATTTACTTGAAATTGGTGAGAAAGGGGGTGTTTATTTAGAAAGCTGGGAAATCAATATGTCTCTGAGGTTTACCATCAAAGTCATTCAATTACTAATAGAGATAATTGCAGCATTATCTGCTTTTACAGTTTGGGGAAGAGACTGAATACAGAATGATTGATTTTAAAGGAAAATAAAGTCAAAGGAATATGGCATTTGTTATTTCAGAAGGCAGACCACTGGAGTGAAAATCTTGATTCTGTTTCATTTCAAAAAATATAATGAAATTCCCCAGTATGCACACACCTATTTCTTTGAAAATGTTTCAGCTCTTGGAAGAAACAGAAGGTATGAAATTCTACATCACCACAGTTCTTCCACATTAAAGACCCACAAGACAAACTGAATTTCAGATTTTTGTTAGTGTTGACTGGGGGCATCAGATTTCATATAGAAGCTTGATAGCCTTCACCATTTGCATTGTAGTGGGTTACAGGACGTGTCACAGAATTAAAAAAAATATTTCCTGCCCTTGAAAAGCACTCTTTCTTATATTTTCAATTTAATATTCACTGTTGAACTATTCTGCTTTATAAAAAGGACTGACAGGGCCTCCCTGGTGGCACAGTGGTTAAGTGCTGTGCTGTGGAGCTGTCGGCAGTGGCAACGCGAGTTCGATGCTGGGCCGGGGAGATTCCCACATGGCGTGGCAGACCTCTCCTGCCTCACCTGCTGCTCCCATCAGCAGTGTATTTCCGCCACTCCACCTGTTCTGCTCCCCACTCTGTCTCTGGTGAACCCTCTCGCCGCCCCACATCTCTGGCCTGTACCCCAACTTGTATGCATAAATAAATCTTTAAAAAAAAAGTAGAAACTTAAAAAAAATGGACTGACAGTATTAAATCTAGAATTTACGTAATTCAAGACAACCAGCCTCTAGAGAATATCTGACTTAAAATTTAACAGAATTTCAAAGTTACAAATCAAGTTATCTATGCTTATCACATCAGAAAATATCTTCACCCAAACATGTCACTGGTTTCTTACCTTCAAGCTTAAATTCAAGTACAAGTTGAGACCAGAGCACTTGATAAGGTTCTTCCAACAGATGATGACTCTTGAAGGTTGACTAAACTAAGAGTGATTCACTTCAGAATAAACCATCGACAACACAATAGTCTCCTTTGGAGCAAAATGCGTCATTCCATCTCCAAAAATATGGTTCTTGAAAATGTAGTTCTTGGAAGCAGATCTGGGAGAGTTCGGTTAAGGGTATATATTCCCATGAGATTTTTGCATTGTAACAGGAACTAAGTGCTTTTTTTTTTTTTAAAGAAAATATGTTTATTTGAAATATCTTTAGGTTTATAGGAGTTATAATCCAGTTTCCCCTAATCTTACATCATACAAAACCATGGTGTATTTATTGAAACTAAGAAATTTTAAATTCTGGTACAGTAACAATATATAAATAAGCATTTTATTTGTATTTTTCCAGTACCCTTTTTTGGTTCAGGATGTGATCTCAGATACTGTGTTATATTTAGTTATCAAGTCTCCTCAGTCTGGCAGTTTCTTAGTCTGTTCTTGTTTTTGTTTTTTTTAATTTTTTTTAATGTCCTCAATTATTTTGAGTAGTGGTGATTTACATTGTAAAGTGACCCCCTAATTTGAGTTTGTTTAATGTTTTCTCATAACTATATTGGACTTATTGATTTGGGGAGAACATGTCATGAAACCGAATGCCCTTTTATTATAACAAATTGGAGAATCTGGTATTAACATGACTTACTACTGATTAGTTAAAACCGATAACTTGCTTAAAGTGATGTCTATGAGGTTTCTCAAGTATAAAATTAATGTTTTTTCCATGCTCTATCTGCTAAATAAGTTACCAAGTATAGTTCACATTTTAGTGTTTTTTGAGTAAATAACAGAGGTCACACTTTGAGTCCATATTGTGTCTGACACCTTACACAGCTAAACTATGGATGAGAACTGAACTGACAAGAGTGTCTTTGAAAGAAAATTTTTTAAAAAAATTGTATTTCTTCTACCCACTTCCTAACTGTTAAGTTGTCTGAGTAGTTATATAGAGGTAGTAAGACTTTTAAACCAAAATATAACAGTGGTATGATATGACTGTCATGAGACATTGGAGGACAAGCAGCTTTGGTTTGCCATTGTACTTTTTGAGTATAATTTTGAGTATAATTTTTACAAAAAAAAAAGTATGTGGACAAACCAAAAACTCTAATGTATCAGTATACAGGTATCAGGAACCTGTATACTAAGCACCTTCTGTGGCCAGTGGAAGGGGTGGGAGAATATAGTGAGTGCACAGCAATGAAAGGATGTCTGTTAGGTGGGGGCCAAGGGAGGTAATGCATGAAAGATAATAAAGGGACGGCGGTCTTTAGTTGGGAGATCAAAGAATGAGAGAGAGGAGGATCATTACTTGAGGTTTTCAGAAGGGAGGAAGGATAGAAACAGAAGACCTTCCTGGTAACTAAAACCTTCTAGATGCTTCCAGCAATAAGAAGTTCAAGCACTTTGTATGTACCATAAGTGTATTTATTAGGTCAACTCTTGTCCTCTAAGTTAATACTACAAACTTCCCATGTAATTGTCTGATTACTTTCTCTAATAATGAGTAGCTGGCATATCTTTTCGGCTGTTTAATTCATCATGGATCTCTTGCTATACTCGTGGAAAAGAGTCTCATATATCGAAATAATCTAGAGTCTTGAGCACCATGCCCTTTTCATTATTACTGTATATTGAAGGGCTTGAAGAGAAATTTCTTTGAAATTAAATACCAGAGGAATGCATGTGCTATTGCTATGACGTCTGGAGTCTGAAGTAGAGACTGCTATAAAATAAAATTAATATAATTAATTAATTAATTATCAAGAAATTGTGTGCAGGGGGGGTTACACAGTAAATTATCAAGTATTACATATTCAATGGTAGCACTAGGTCAGAATACCCTTCCAAAGACTGTGTTTGTGTGTGTGTGTGTGTATGTGTGTGTATCTCATCACATTTAATATTACAGCAATTTGATGTGTCACGATTTATTATGACTATTTCCCTTCTGTCCTTATTGTGCTTATATTCTACTTATGAAGTGTTCCTGACATTCTCCTTATCTCCAGTGCTCCCTCTTTCCAATGAATGACTTTCCTCTAGAATCTAAAAGCAGCATGTGTGTGCCCTCATTTGGGGCACTTGTCACATTGTAGTATACTCACTTAGGCAGTGTGTATTATCTTTTTCCCCTCCTTTCCCTATCCTCACTAAAGGACACTGTCACATTTGGCTGAAGAAATGCTTAAGCAGTAAGAAAAGACATGATTAAAGATATATGGGGAATCAGTCAACATAACTTATTTGTTGCATTTCTACATTATTATTTTAGGCACTTTATATTACTTCCTTTAACTCCAATAAAGTAACCACATTTTACCAATGAGAATATACGAGGCCTCTAGTGGTCAAACTACTTGACCCAAATTATATCAAGTGTGTTAAAACTCAAGTCAGCCTGGATCATAAATCTTGTTCCACATTTTATGGAACTTACTCAACATTTTTTTAAGAATTAAATTTTGATTCACAAAGATACTGTGACTCTAATTCCAGTATATCCTTTATTGTATTATATTTCTGTGTGTGTACAGTCCTTGAGTTACAATGGTTTGACTTGGGATTTTTCAACTTTATGAAGGTGTGAAAGTGACAGGCATTCAGTAGAATGCACTTCAAATTTTCATTTTGGGCATTCTGTTTTTCACTTTCAGTACAGCATTCGATAAATTACGTATGATATTCAAAACTTCATTGAAATACATTTTTGTTTGATGAGTTTGCCGAACTATAGGCTAATGTGAGTGTTCTGAGCATATTTAAGGTAGACTAGGCTTAACCAGATATTTGGTAAATTAGGTATATTAAATGCATTTCCATTTGCAATATTTTTCAACTTATCTTGGCTTTATTGGGGCACTTGTAGCACTGTAATATGTCCCCATCATAAGTTGAGGGAGATATGTGTATTGATAGTTTATAGTGTAAAATCAGAATATATTAAGCAATTATTTAGACTCTACAGTCTAAAGAGACCCAGAAGGACACAGGCTCTTGCTCTAGAAATAGAAGTCTTCTTTGGTAACTGTGGAAGTGTTAGTAATGATCCCAATTTATTTCCTGTATTTCTCATATTCCTTAACTCACTTTCATTGGCTCCAGCCAAAGGCTGTTAGTGAAAATAAGTATGTCACTTATGCATTAAAGAATATGAAAGTAGTGAAAGTAGGGCCTCCCTGGTGGCACAGTGGTTAAGCTCTGTGCTGTGGGGCTGTAGGCAGAGGCAACACGAGTTCGACACCCGGCCAGGGAGATTCCCACATGGAGCGACAGACCTCTCCTGCCTCTCCCACTGTTCCCCTCAGCAGTGTATTTCCGTCGATCTGCCTGTGCTGATCCCCACTCTGTCTCTGGTGAGCCCTCTTGCCACCCCATGCCTCTGGTCTGTACCCAGCTTGTATGCATAAATAAATAAATCTTTTTTAAAAATATGAAAGTAGTTTGAGAACTCCATGTGTGATTCCTCTCCTCCTCCCTTGCTTCTGCAGTCAGACTATTCCCCTTGGTGTAATATCCATTGGCCATGGTACCTGAGAGACTATGTGGAGCAAATACTTGGTGATTGTGAGTTGGACATTTAGCATGAAGGAGAACACACTTTATGTGTGAAGTCATTGATGTTTGGGAGTAAACTTATTACCCCAATATAACCTAGACTATCATGACCTGGATGGTAGCAATTGTGAAATCATAAACTCTTAAAAGTCATGCATTACTAGTAACATGTATAAATATCATAGGCCTTTTCTGACAAGTAAAATGTGTCAAGATCTTCCTTTTTCTCTGTTTTATGTAATGAGTCTTGGTTATAACATACACCTTATTTTTTTTTTCTAACATTCTAAAATAAAAGACTTGATCAACTAATAGTATTATGTATAATGCAGGTTAAAGAAGAAGACTGTTATAGTTTCAAGGCTTGAGCAATTTTGTCTTAGGGGAAACTGGCACAAAATAGACTTTGTAATTGTGGTAGATTCTAGAAATCAGATTTGAAACTATGACTACTGATGTATTTTAAGAAATAGGTATATGGGTCTCCATTACTAAGATGTCAAATACAGATTTCAACAATCTTTATAACATTTGACAGTATTTCTACATCCTATGATACATTATATTTTTGTTCCGTTTGATTCAATAAATAATTTAATTGAGCACCTATTCTGGGTTGGGAATATCACTATAGCTAAGACATGGTACATTAATGATCTTCTATTGCCCTCTAAGAGTATAGAGTCTAGAAGGATTGTGATCAGAGAATTATTTAAAACAATATGATACATTACATAGGGAACATACATGAAGATAAACATTAGTCAACTCGTATAAGGTGAGTAGGGGTAAAGATAAAACTTCATCGAGATGATGGCATTTAAGCTGTGAAAGATCAACAGGTATTAGCCAGACAGTCCAGTGCAGGGGGTAGGGAGGTGGGATGTTTTTAGAACAGCATGAGCTGCAGCAGAGATGCTCAACATAATATCCTGTTCTGACTCTTAATAATTCCATACAATTGGATTAGGCATGAAAAGCACTAGGGAGATAGGATTATAGAGGCCTCCTATTATCCTGTCATTATACACAGCCATTAAGAGATTCCATGAAGAATAGTAATATATTCAAATTTATATACTAGGCAAATCACTCTGGTGGCAATATGCAGAAATCTTCATGAAACACTAAAAATCCTCATAGATTTATTTTGTACCAGTGGAGGTTTATTGTATGATTTATTGAAATCATGTGTTATTCACGGGATAGAATTACTGCATTATTAGCCCAAATTATCTCAAGTACTTTCAATTCTAATAACCAATATAATCTTTTTCTATACTTATGCAAATATTTATTGGGCCAAAACTGATGAGGGGGTTGAAAAATGTCAATATAGGAAAAATGTAATAGGGAAATACTTTGAATCTGATCATTGTCAAAACCAAGCTAAATAATTCAGTCTTCCACCACGGTGTTTTCCTGGTCCTTTTTTTAGGGTTTGAATTATTAATCCTTTCCTGCCTTTCTAACTAGACACCACCATGTGGATATAAATATCTATAATAAAAACATTTTCTGAATGAATAACTTGTAGAAAATGATACACTCTCCTAACACAGTCTTTAAAATATAACTTAGCAAACAATTAGTGACTACTCTGAGCTCACAGATACATAACTTGATTTGAAAGACTTAGCAGAAGTAGAGTACAAATCCACTGAGGAACTATTTAGAAGGAAATATTGGGTCTACAGAGATAATCCCCAAGTCTCAAGGGATGTAAATGTATGTTGAAGTTTAAATGGAAATTATGATCTAAGAAAGTATAAGATGGATGACAACGCAATTTAGGGTCCAACCCACTGCTTTTCTACTATTGCAGACACTGACTAGCTGTCCTCCAAACATATTTCTCTTTCTCCTTGATACAAAACAGGTAACATTTGTCAGCTCCTCATGCAGTTTTTGCCAATTTAATGTTCTGGAGTTGATTTGTCTAATTTCTAATCTTAAAAAATTAAAAATGAATTCTTTTTAATAAATAAATTTATTAAAAATTAAATAAAAATCAAAACTGTCACATGCAATCAGTCAGTTTATTCACATTCTCATACCCCTTATTGTCTAATTGAATTTGGATGACACGGAAGTCTCTGATACCCTTAGTGTTATCAGAACCACCACAGAGAAAGAGTCTGCGTCATCTGCTGAACTCTCTGATGGATTTTGCATAACCAAGTAATAACTTCAGTTGGATTAAATCACTAAGATTTGGGGATCTGATTGTTAAAATAGCTAGTGTTATATGCCTTGAATAATGCAGTTAGCATAACAAGAGTGGATGAGTGGATCTATCTCTCTCTCAGGAATGATTACATATATACAATATTTATACTTTCTCATATGTATGACAAATGTATAAATGGACTATCAGTGAATAATTTATTGTGAGAATCCACTATAAATTATTCATTGATATGAAGACAAGAATATTCTTGTATGATTAGTGCATCTTTTCCCTGAAAATAGATACATGTGGGAAGATAAATTGTATTCAGATGTTTTTTGGAGAACATGGAATAAGAATGAGAAGGAGTGAAAGAGTTGAAGTAAAAGAGTTGGAAGATAGATACCAGTGGTCTCAGGTTGTTGGGGAGGCATTGTTACTAAGATCTATCCAGAAAGATTCAAAGAAAGAGATTTTGGTTTTGAAATGAATTGCAATTTATCACATTTTTCCAGGTGAAAAATAAAGACAGCCCAAATAGGGATCAAAGAATCAAAGAAAGAAACATGTAAACTGTTTGAGCATCTGCAGTGCAAACCATGCAATGATGGCAAGGAGGCAGGATGATATCTGGAGAGAGATGCTACAATTAAAGTGCCATCACCATGTATGTTACACCAAGATAGTCAGGGCCATTTCCTATTTCAGTGGTGACAGAATATAATGTTAAATATCTATATATTTCAAAATGGTTAAGATGATAAATTTAAGTTTTTACAACAATATTTTTTTTCACATTTTAATTCAGCAAAATTAACTATCATGTAAAATACATCACAAATTCAAAAGGATATAAAATGCAACACATATGTAAAGTTAAAAATAATAAAATGTATCTGTGTACCCAAAAAATAAAAATACATTGTGATGTTTTAAATGTAAAATTGACAAACTTGAACTTTACATATTAAGCTATTTTTTAAGACTTTTTTCTCAGCTCTTTCATATTTGTAACAGTGACAGGGCTATTTTTTCCCCTGCTGGGAGATGAGTAGACCACATCTGTTACCAGGATGTCCTCAGCACTGTCCTTATTACAATTGTCTGATGACTAAGATTCATTTATGTCTGGCAGTAAACATTTGCAGCAGTCATTTAAAGAAGTAAATAGATTAGAAAAATCAGTTATAGGCAAAACAAATATAACTTGGTAATTGAATGGATAAAAAGGGTGAAAAGATACAAGACTACATCCAGGATTTTGACTTGGGTATATGATGCTTGGTGGTGCAATTTGTTAAGTTAGGGATCATAGATGAAGAAGAAGAATTCTGATGAGAGATAATTTCACTTTTGGATAAAATTCAATTTCATTGATTGTGAGATGTCCAAGTAGGGTTGTCAAGAAAACAATTGGAAATGGATAGAAAGCTTAGAGCAGCAAGTCTAAGCTGGAAATACGGATTTATTAGCCATAAACATATAAGCAGTACGTGTAGAAATAGGAGGAAATTTTACCATCTATGGATGATGTGAGAGTGATTTTTTTTAGTCACTAGAAAAATACCAGCACTTGAGACATAGGAAGAGCAACCATGAATGAACAAAGATTAAAAAAATCAGAGAAAACCTAATGTTGGTAAGGATGTAGAACAGAAAATCAAGAACTTGATTTTAACATAACACTGGGAGAAGTTCTTTTGTAATGTTGAAAGTATTCATAATGTATTATTTAACAATTGCAGGTCCAATGATATACATCAATAAGTGGGGGAGATGACCGAGAAGAGTACATGCAATATACTCCCAGCAATATAAAGCTGAAACCATGCAAAACATTCCAAATGTTAGACTGACATACAGAAAAAGAAAAACTGTAATAAAAAGGACAAAATTTAAATGATTTTTTTGGAATAATTAGCCTTACTAGGAGAAAGATATACATGGAGAACATACATCTTCATAAGGGTGAAATGTTTTATGATAAAAGCAAATTTTAAATATGAGATGGGAAGTTTAGTTAAAGCTTATAAGGGACATTAGAAAAGAATAATTAGAGGAATAAGAGAAAAGGGTTGGAGAACACTTCCAGGGGAAGCAATATCCAAAGAATGACAATTATTTTGAGATGAAAAAGAGTTGGCTGGCCAAGATGGGCATGAGCTGATTCCTAGTGCAAAAAAACAGAGGCCAAGCAAAACTCAGCAGCTTCTGATTTGCAGTAACCTCATTAGACTGAGGATGCAGAAGTTACAGTTCAAGAGCTGCTGAGCCAAGATTCTGCAATGGAGAAAAATGTCCAACATTTTCCTGTTGAGGTATAGAACCAAGCATATGTGCATATGTGTTGCAAGACCACATAGACAGGACTAGCTGGGTTGCTGAAGAGATGAACATTCTGGAAGACATGTAGTGATGGGGAGACAAAGTCAGAAGTCCAGAACAAATAGGGTGGAAACTTGAATAGATGGGGTTGTTTGTGGAAACTCAGACAAGGAGCAAGACTTATCTTAGGAGTAAGAACAAACATCTGTCACACTCTTATTTCCTCAAATTTTTTTTTCCAAAATTTTTAAAACATTCTCTCCATAGAGAGAAAAAAATTATCCACCTATGAATGTTTTGTTTGAAACCTAGCAAGATGATTTTTAAAGTTTTTAGATTCCCCAAAGAGTCAAAATACATTTGAATAAGAACACGGTGAAAAATAGGATCTACCAGATACCAAGTCTTATCATAAGATTGCAGAGAGTAGAATAGTGAGGTATTGTTTAGTAGTAGACAAATCAATCAAAATAACATAATAACAGGTCCAGAATAAACACCCATTTACATATGGCCACTTGAAATCAGATAAAAATGTTATGACAAAAACAGTTGGGAAAGTCAGTCTTTCCAAAAAAAAAAAAGTGCTGGGACAATGCTATATCCATATAGAAAAAAAAAAAAATGGCCCTATCTCACACTATATATATAAAATTTAATTTTGGATTATTGCATATCAAAATTGTGAAAGGAGAAAAATTAAACATCTAAAAGCTAATAAAAGGGATATTTTAATTCTCTGGCATGAGAAAAAAGCTATTAAGCAGGACAGAAAAATACTTCTAAAACACTAAATGAAAAATACAATATTGGTTAATTTGACCATATTAAAATTTTATCCTCTTTATTTTAAATAGCTGCCATTAGGAAACATAGCTGGCAATCCACATAGTGATAGAGATGAGTGAAAGAATTGCTTGCAGAATATAAAACCACCTCTTGGATGACAGTAAAAAGACAACTTCAAAGTAAAATAGGCAAGATATTTGGATTTCTTTCATAAAAGAGTGTATACAAATGGCCTATAAAAATAATTATTCAACCTCCCTTGAAAGGGGAATATTGGAAATTAAAAGCACAAGGGTACATACCACTGGATACTGTTCGGAATATCTACCAACAAGAAAACAGCAACAGGTATTGATGAGGCAACACGACAATGACAATTCCTTACAATTCTGTGACAAATATACATTTATACAATTACTTTGGGAAATCATTTCATAATATCTACCAATGTTGAATAAAATCACACCCACAGAGGAATAGTTCCATTATCAGTATCTACCTAGTATAAAACATATATGTACACAAAAAAAAATAGATAAAAATGTTCATGGGAGAATTAGTCATGATATTCGCAAACTGGAAATAACCAGCCTGTCTATCCACAGTAGACTGTACATAAATTATGCTATATTCATATAACTACATGCTATATACATGTACAAATTAACAAAGGGTATGAAGTTCACAAATGTAAGTGAAAGAACCCAGAGATAATTATTACATGATTTCATTTATATAAAATTTAGAGAACACGTAAAACTGTAGTGTTCAGATCCATGCTTCTACAGCAAAACCAAAACAATGCATGAAAATGATTCTTCATGTGAATCAAGTCTGAGACTACTTCTGGAGGAAAGGAAGTGAAGGGAAGAGTAGGAGGGACGCTCCTGAAAACATTCTGTTTTCTTGACCTACATCACGGTAGACTTTGTGTCAGGTCACTGAAATGTACATATTTGGTTTTTTGTTTTCTTAACTTCATTTTTATTGTTATTGAAGTGCCATTATTTTATATCTCTCCTAGTGTTTTAACAACATAGGATTCCCACCCCCACCCCCAACTCCAGGTATAGTCACTCTCATCATATGGCTCCCTTCTCTAAAGCACCGATAGCCCTCCACCATAGTCCATTGTGTTCTCTACCTCCCATTCTCCTGTGTTTACCCCTCTTACTTACCTTTCCCCTCTGAATTCCTGATAGCAATGGTCAGTTTTCTAGTGTTGGTTTTAAAGTTTGTCTTTGACCATTTGTCTTGCTTTTCTATATTTCATAG
Organism: Scalopus aquaticus; assembly: GCA_004024925.1. Taxonomy (NCBI): domain Eukaryota; kingdom Metazoa; phylum Chordata; class Mammalia; order Eulipotyphla; family Talpidae; genus Scalopus; species Scalopus aquaticus. The sequence continues at coordinate 19,410 of PVIJ01003299.1, forward strand.
ATGAGTGACACCATCTGGTATTTATCTTTCTTCTTCTGGCTTAATTCACTTGGTTTAATCCCTTCCAGCTCCATCCATGTTGTTGCAAATGGCATGAGTTTATCTCTTTTTGATTGGTGAGTAGTAGTCCACTGTGTATATATACCACATCTTCTTGATCCACTCATCTGTTTTGGGACACTTAGCTTGCTTGCATTATCTTGGCTAATGTAAATAGTGATGCTATAAAAATGGGTATGCAGGTTTTTTCCCTCCAAATTAGTGTTTTCATGTTTTTTTAGATAGATACCTGGAGTGGGATTGTTGGGTCATATGGCAGATCTATTTTTATTCTTTTGAGAAATCTCCACACAGTTTTCTATAAGGGCTGGACCAGTCTACATGCTACATAGTAATTTTTCACGTGCCTGTTGGCCATCTCTGTGTCTTCTCTGGAAAAGAAAATGTACATATTTGTGTGTCTGTATAATTTTTCCACATATGTTATTTGTATTAACTAGTTGAATGAAAATTTAAAAATAGTAAAGTTAGTATATGTTGGAATTACTTTATTAGTTATAAAATTTACACCACAATTTTTCTATTGATGTTACTAGTTGCAAGAAGCTTATTACCACCTAATAAACATTTTCATAATGATTTTGATTAGATAACCAAGTGTAAAAGGCAATTTTCAAAATACAGGAACACATATCATTGGTGGGCCTTATAATAGGAATCATTGAGGAATGTGAATTCTGACCTGGAAGCCCTAAATTTCTGTTCCAGTTCTGCCGGGTTTGCTGTTTTGACCATTACAAAGTCAAATTAAGCAATGCATGTCACTTAAATTCAACCTGTTAAGTCAACATATAACATATACCTAATTTACTTTAGAGAATAATCTAAGAATACACAATTTCCAAAGCAAATCCTTAAATCTTTTGGACCCATGGAGATAACAACAGCAAAAATGAGTGACGACTATTACAATGTTTTCCAAAGGAATTACTGAAACTTACTCTGGGAGTTAAGGGGTAAGCATAGGTATTTAAAAAGGGGAACCATACCTATTAAGTCACAAGGTACTGGTTGCAGTTCTTTTCCAGCAGTAATTTGGGGAGAATTTTTCACTTAAATATTTCCAAAAGTGTCAGCAAAAACTTGGTATTTGCCATATCTAAACCACTTAGAAACCATTCTTTGTTATTTGATCTATGCTGACACATATTTTACTTTAAAATATATGTCTCAGAACACACCCCCCCCAAATATATTTGGAAATTTACAATGAAATATATACACAATATAGAACAAAGGTAAAAGGGATTTACTATTTAGAGGAAGGAGAGAAAATGTTTAAACAGGACTGAAATAATTACTGTAATTAAATATTAAATGTTCCATCTCCATTCTGAGTGTAATACTTTGTAAGAAAATTTGTGTGTGTGTGTCTCAAAATTTTCATGTGATTGCTAAGCATACTGTCAAAATCCTTAATAATTAGTTACATGAGAAGCCTGGTGTAGTCTCTGCTACCTACATTAGAGCACAAGGGCTAATGGATCAGGCAGTTAGGAACTGGCTTAGAATCCAAGAATCCAAGTGTTGTTTGTTTGTTTTTTTAAAGATTTATTTATTTATACAAGCTGGGGTATAGGCCAGTGGCGTGGGGTGGTGAGAGGGTTCACCAGAGACAGAGCGGGGAGCAGAACAGGCAGATCAGAAATACACTGCTGAGGGGAGCAGCGGGCGAGGCAGGAGAGGTCTGCCGCCGTACCATGTGGGATTCTCCCCGGCTGGGTGTCGAACTCGCATGGTGAGCTGCCCACAGCTCCACAGCGCAGCGCTCAACCACTGCGCCACCACAGAGGCCCAGAATCCAAGTGTTATCTGTGAAGAGTTCTGTATCTCTGAGCAAGTTCTGATCTTCCTGAGCCTCAGTTTTCTCTTTGGTTAATTGAAGTTGTATGGCAAAGTAACTATTAAGTCCTTCTCATCTCTTATTATCTGATTTAATTAGTCTTCAGGATGGTCAGGAAACTATTTGATCAAGTTCCACGCAAGCACTATTTCAGGCTTCACAGACTATACATATAGCCTCTGTGACAGCTGCACTGCTCTGACCTTGGAGAAAGGAGAAGCCACAGACAATGCATCAACCAATGGCCTGGCTGTGCTCTGGCAACATTTTATTTGCAAAAACGACTATACGCTGGATTTGACCTAGGGTCATTACTTGACTAATTCCTGACATTTATTGACCTTTTATTAGTCTTCTATCCAGTGATGGGTCAACATTGGCTACAGACACAAACTTGACAAACTTGAAAATAGTGGCTAATCAATCTGAACTCTATCAGTGCTCACTTGGAGGCTTATAAAAAATTGCATTCGTTTAACTTGCTCATTTATGTCAAAATCTTCTGCTTTTGGGAAACAATTAGTAATCCATGGTCAGTAAATTAGATCTAAGAATTACAAGAAAAATGAATAAATTATCATTACAATGGTAGTAAAGATTTTTCCAATCATGAAGAAGATACAGACTCTAGTTAAAACTCTTAAATAGCTTATTCAAAACCAGATTCTGTTTAAAGAGTAATTGCAGGTTATATACTTAAGAACATTTTTACTACAGTTACCAAATGATTTTCACACAATATCACCCGATGACTTTTCAAAAAAATGTTCCCAAAATAGAAGATGATGATTTTGTAAGAATTATTTCTCTCAGGTAACTTCAACGTACTTGTAAAGATTCAGGATATTTAGTCTTTATGGCATTCTGTAAGCAGGCCCATTAGTCTGTGTGCTTCTCTGCAATACTCACTTACTCTGTCCTACATAATTTATACTGTTGTTAAGTTTTTATTGATTGATATTCCTTCTTTCAATTGATGATTTATAGTGCCAACACTCAGAAATTCAGCATCCTTAGAGTAATAGTAAAGAATAAAGTTAATGCACTAGAAAATTTTACAAGAAATATACATCACTTCTGCACAATCAGTGTTTGGGGGATTCTTCTTTTATGAGTCCTGTCTTATAAAATTCTCTTTGAAGACTATTTCACACAAAGTCTAGTTCCCAGAAGTTACCTGTTTGATATAAGAGGAGGCATTTACATGTCACCTCCCTCTTTCTCTTCTCTCCTTTGATTAGTTAGGTTTGTTGTTTCCTTACAACTACTTTAATCCAAGCAATGTAATCATGCACTCCTCAATTGTGGTCCATAGGGTCTACAATTAACTCCAACAAATGGATTGTTGAAGTCCTTTTACAAAGGAACTTGGAAACAAATGCAAAAACAAGTGTGCTTTAATAGGAGACATCCTTTCAAAACTGATCATAAAACCAATGGTCACTATAAGTCAATACTACATTGCATGATATGGCTAGACAATGAGAAGCTTAGCAAATTATGTTTAAGTATCACATTTTGCCCAAAGGATTGCACTATTTCAAATCAGTGTATCAAATTGTGACAGCCTCATCAGGCAGTGATGAAATGCAAAGATCAATAATCACTCTACTGGTTGCCTAACCAAAGAAAAATAATTTCAATAATATAGTGATAATTATAATGATAACAGTAGCAGTAATAGTGATGTCTTACCATCACTTACTGTGTGCCTGCTACCCTGTTGTCTTTGCATGTATCTAATTTTATTGCATTCTTGTAATGATGTGAAACAACACAATATTATGATTGTTTTCTTGTAAGTGGAAGGAATAAAGACTAAAAGAAGAGAAATAATTTGCCCAAACTCACATAGAAAGTAAGCTGCAGAGAAGGACTTTGTGCTCAGGACTTTGGAATTGCAAATTCAATGTCATTTTCCCCAGCTTTACAGAGCTGTAATTAACAAATAAAATGGTATATATTTGAATTGCATGGTATGATGATTTGATATACACATACATAGTGCATGTATGTGTGAGCCTGTATGTATGTATGTGTGAGCATGTATGTGTGAGCACTATGTAGTGAGAATGCTTACGATCTCTCTAAGAAAACTATGAGGGTAGTCACAATGTGATACATTGAATTCCATGAACTTATTCATTCATCTTATGACCAAAAATTTGTACCTTTTGACCAATATCTCCCCACATTCAACCTTGCTCCTCTCTGTTTCTTTTCAATTTTTGATTGTACAGGGCTGTTCATGAAGTAGGCTTTTATCAAGTATCTGCTGAATTGGTGAAATGGCTTTTTTAATTTATGTTCCACATGTGAGTAAGATCACATAGCATTAGAGAACATTAGGCTAATTAAAATAAACCAGACAGAGAAGGGTAAATTCTTATTCTTAACTACTAATATTCTATGTAAAGAATGAACAAAAAAGAGAATTACACAACTTTTAGAATTAATGAGCTAGAAGTAGTGTGACCAGATGTTTTGTGTGAAATAGTACTGTATTCTGACCTGGTTTCTTGGTGTAATTTCTAATTTCTAATTCTAACCCACTTTTACTCTTTAAAATGTCTCACTTTAGGCAATGTAAGGACAGTTTAACAAATGTACCCTTTGAGAGCATTTTGCGTAACAAATGAACAGACATGTGATCTCATAAGTAGCTCTTGGCAGCATGTTCTGAAAACTTTGTCCACTCAACCTTCCAGAAATACTACTGAAATTCATTTCACCAATTCAGCAGATACTTGACAAAAGCTTCCATGGTCCTGTGCAAGTCAGTTTGAAGAATATAAAAGAGTAAACAAATTTCCCATTGCCTTGGGCAAGTGAAGATGCTATTGGAGAAACTAGATATATGTCAAAGGCAACATGTGGATAATCACCTGTTAGACTGATAACTGAGGTATTCAAGATGAAACAAGATAGTAAGCTAAAGAAAAAAAAAATGTCATTGATCGTTAAGTAAGCATAGCACTGCATAGGTATTAAGTTAAGAAAACAAAAGCTAAAGTTCAATAGACCCCTTCAGGATAGGAGCTATATCTAATCTTTGTAACCTCTGCATTTCACTAATTTAATCAATCCATTTCTCAACTCTCTCTAGAAATCTTTAAAAAGTACACTATGAATAGAAAAGAACACAAGGGACCATGGAGATGGATCACGGGTGAATTGGTGGTGGGCTACCCAAGGGGAATGCAAAATGTAAAAGACATAAATAACAATAAAAATATATATTGTATATAAAAAAAGTACACTATGGCTGAACTCTCTTTACGAAGTAGTAAACTCATAGACAATGAACATAATAATTTATACTTTTGTACCATTATTAAGTTATTTTCATGTATTTGTGTATGAACACTGACATACATACACATGCAATATAAAGCAGCAAGCTAAATTAAGGAAGCAGGAGACAACTCATTTTCAGGTTCAGCCCGGTACTAAAGTACCAATTGAGCACCTTGATGCAAGAAGTACTATTATCAGAGTATAACAATATCTAAGTTTAAATTATACTGATTAAACGTTCCAATAAGATTGTACTTGAACTAACCATACCCAAAAATTCATAGCAAGGTAGAATATCAAATAATAAAAAAATTAAAACAGTTTGTTTAGAGAAAGTTTGGCAGAGGGATTAAAATCATGGGCAACTAGGTCACTGTAATCTGGGTTTGAAATTTAAACTAACTCCCTCATGTTCTCTGATGCCTTACTTTGCCGTTAGGCCAGTGAGATAATTATAAGCTTCAGTGTCCTTTGTTTTAAAATATAGTTCTTAATGCAGGTCCTTTAGATTATTGTTAAGATTAAATGAGAAAATATAAAAATAATCCATTATAGTAATTTTTAGCATGTAAAAAATAAATGATGGCATAATTTTTAAAGACTGGTTAGTAAGAGCAAGATCAAAACTTTCTAAAACACCACTGAATGTCTGACAGTAAAACAAAATGAAAAGTAGTTCCTTATAATTTGCTCTATAACACCCAAAAGTAATAATAAGCAAGAAGGTAAAAAGAGATGTTTTCTATTTATGCTGAAATTCATTGCTTGAGATAGAAAAAGTGTAGGAGAAAGAACAGCTTTGGCCAAACCATAAAAGCAGATTAACCAGCTCGGGGGTCCTCTGATCAGAAATAATATTCATTTGAGGCAAAGAATGAAAACCTGGTATTATATGGCTAGAGCTGCACTCAACCTCACGATAGCTACAAAGTGTCATACTAATATGTGAAATTGAAATCCTGGGCCAACCACTTTTGTGAGTGTCCTTTTCTGCTAGATAGGGAATCAGAGAGGTGTCCGATTTACCTGCTCATTTTCAGAGGCCAAAATCTAACAGCATTTTGATATGGTGTGAGAAGTCAGAAGACAGGCTGGAGTCAGCTGGAATTACAGAGTGAGAGCTTTCCAGAAAGTGAATCAAAGGAGGAACAGAGGAGCAAGCACTAGAAAGTCCAGCTTTGGCATGCTGACTTCTATTATGGAATTTCATAAATTCTTAGTTCTAGTCTGGAATGGAAATCTGAATCTATTCATAGAAACTGACAAATGGTATTTAAACTGCCTACATCTCTGTAACCTACCCCAGCAAACATCGGAGATAGTGGTTAGAACTCAAAATCAGAGGAAAACTTATCCAGTGGTCTTCAAAGTGGAATAAGTGGGATAATGCAAATATTCTGTAAGAAATAATTGAAATATATATAGAGAGTGAGGCATGCACATATATTTACTTCATCCTTTAATATGTGTAGTTTGTATGTTTTAATACTTCTAACATAGTAATTTAATAACTCATATATATAATTTATAAATATATGCATATACATGAGAGACAACTCTCAAAAATATTAATGAGAGCAGTGTGTCTTCAAAATGCTTTGAGATAACTGCTATGAATGTTATTTAACTCCACATCTAGGTTGCCACCATAGTGACAAATACACTGACTAACTTGAAGAGTTATATGTTCTTTTGCAAAGACTAAAGGAATTTTTAAATGAAATTATGACTATTTTTCTTCATGTTTTGGTACTTTTTCTTTTTTTTAATTTTAAACATGTCACATCTTTTTTTTTTAAGATTTATTTATTTATGCATAACCTGAGTTATAGGTCAGAGGTGTAGGGCAGCGAGAGGGTTCACCAGAGACAGTGTGGAGCAGAACAGGCAGATCGACTGAAATCCACTGCTGAGGGGATCAGCGGGCAAGGCAGGAGAGGTCTGCTGGGCCGTGTGGGAATCTCCCCTGCAGGGCATCAAACTCAGCGTTGCAGCTGCCGACAGCTCCGCAGTGCAACGCTTAACCACTGCGCCACCAGGGAGGCCAGTTTTGGTAATTTTTCACTGCATACAGACTCACTTAAAAAAAAAATCAGATCATGCTATATAAATAACTTTATTTCCTGTTTTACTTAGTGCATTGTAAGCATTTCCCTATGTCATGCAAAATTCCTTGTATATGTAATACTGGGGGAGGGGGCAATATGTTTAAAAAATGGATTTGCCATGTGCCCTAGTAATTCCACTCCTACCTATCTACCAAAGAACATAAAAACACTAATTTGGGGCCTCCCTGGTGGTTCAACAGGTTAAGTCTCAGCACTATGAAGCTGTCCTCAACCACTGCAGCATGAGTTCAATCTCTGGCCAGGGAGCTTCCCACATGGCGCAGCAGACCTCTCCTGTCTTGCCTGCTGCTCCCCTTAGCAGTGTATTTCAGTATATCTGCCTGTTCTGCTCCCCACCTCTCTCTCTGGTGAATCCTCTCACCCCCACCCCACACACACCTCTGGAGTACACCCCAGTTCTTGTGTGCATAAATAAATAAATCTTTAAAAATAAAACACTTATTTTAAGGGAAGCCTGTATCCCTGTGTTCATGGCATCACTATTTACAATAGTAAAGGCTGGAAAGTGTTTCATTGGCTCAGCGCTGTGGAGCTCATCCTTCATGTACTCCAGCACTTTTTCTCAAACTCTCACCCCAGTGTACTTTGTAGTCCAGCCTAGTACTCATGTTGAAATTCTCACTGTGGACATCAGGTTACTCTGGCTGATTACTTGTCTTTGATTCTCTCAGAAGTCTCAACATCCCTTATTCCTTTCTGAACGCACACTCAATTCTGCTTTTCCTTCATCACTGACTTAGGAACACTGTTGTAAGACATTGGAAAAATTTCATTACATCATTTCCTTTGTCTCCATCCCGCACTATACACATGCAGCCTCTCCTCTGTTTCTTTTCTTCCATTGATCTTCCTCTTATTCTAATTATTATCAATATACTAAAGGTGTTATTTATGTGTCCATGGCTCAGAGAACATAGTTAATGTCCAGCATTTTCTAGTGTTTCCCACAGAGCTATATCACCTTCCAGCAGAGAAAACAATGACCCATGTACAGGACAGTTCCAAAGATTGCAGAGAAAAGAAGCCAGAGAGATGTGCAATAATGAAAATAATCCTACAGGCCCCAGTATAAGGCCAATGGTTAAAAAAAAAAGTGAGTAATGGATTTCATAGCTTGTACATTATAGATGCTCAGACATCAGATGCTCAGAGCATTAGAATCGCTCACTATGCTTGACAGTTGCTTCATTAATAGGTATAGGGAAGAGGAATAGAGGTAATGTGGATTTATGGCTTTAGCTGAAATTTCAAACATATGGAATTCAAACTGTGGTTTGGGACTATGCCTGTGACTGACAGATCCTTGCTGTGACAGCATTGTTGCCACCATCCTTTCAAAACAAAACATCCCATGGGACTTCTTGTGAACCCCTGGCACTCCAGCATTGCAGTCTACCAGAATGCTGACTTGCCTGATCTGCCTGGCCTCTGCTAACTTGGGCCACCATGTACTGATTTTGAGGGGAGGGTCTAAAGTGGATTCTGCTCTGCTTTATGTTGGGTAGGATAGTTTCCTTCCAGTCTCCCTCTCAAATGGAAGGAAACAATCCAATCGATATGGGTAATAGTCTTCTGTCATCACTCTAACCTGGCTGGAGGCAGACAAGGTGTACATCTCTGTCATGGGATTCTTCATTTTCCACCATTATGCATGAAAAAGTTCTGATTTAAAAGTATCAGAACCCCTAAAGATTACTTTCAAGTTTTAGGTCCAAAATAAGTGAGTGATTCCCTAGAGAATCACCTTGAGCCATATATTAGGCTTACTGTGACTAAAAGTTTTCCAAAATAGAGTGAAAAGTAACATAAAGAAAATGAACTGTACACATCCACACACATAAACACACACACTTACATGCACATACACCCACAGACAGACACAAATACATGGAGCAGATCCCAAATCAAGAAAGGTTTACATTGTTAGAAACAAACACAAATGGAGGATTTACATTAATCTTACTCCACCACCAAATTTATACCTAAAAGACTTTGAAAGTGTTTGGAGGAAAACACAAGTTAGAAATGGGGGAAGCCAAGGCGTTGGCCCTGTTTGCTGTGAGAAAGCTTGGACGAAGCTTTATCGTCTCTGGATGACTCATTTTCCCATCTAAAGAAAGGGCTGATGGTGCCTCTCTCTATGTGCTATTGTACTGAGTCCATAAAAGAAAATCCTTTGTATTTTTCTCATTTTAATTAGCATGAAAGCTACCAGGTAAGTAATGTGATATGAAATAGTACTTTTCTCATCATTTCAGAATTTTCTCTGAAGCCTCCAAGCTGAAAACAGAGAGGAAAACACCCCATCCCTATTTTTGAATAAATGTGCTAGACACATTCAGGTGAGATTTACTAGGAGAGAATTAAAAAAGCCCTTCAGTCACCGGTCATGTCATTTATCCAGACTGCAAAAGAATGAGCTATTTAAAGAGGAATTAATCTAAGCAGCAGGATGTTAGGAGGTGAGAATCTTTCATCTTTCTTCCCTATACATGGGGATGGAAGTCTATCCCACTACCAGCCCCAGCCAAGTGAGTGATTTCTTGGGAACCATGTAGAGATGGGGTTGAAAAAAAGTGAGACCATCTTATTCCACAAATGGCTTATTGTAATTTCCTGTGATATTAAGGGAGTGGAAGCACAGCTAAGTAAGGCCCTAGGACAAAGTAACATGTCTTTCAGATTTCAAGAAATTCTAGCAGAGAGGTACATGAGGTGTCTGCTTCTCACCTAGAGAAGACTGAAGTCTCAGGCTGACTGTAGTAGACCCCTTGCAATGTGTGACAAGTTGGGAAGACAGCGGTAGGCGCAAACAGCCAAATATTGTATAACAATGTAGGATATTTTCCATAACCAAGGAGTTACTGAGGCACTAGTTATGGGAGGTCTATTAAAGAGCATCCTCAGAACAGGACAACTTGATAGGGTAAGGTAATACCATAGAGAGAGGCTCCGGATGGTCCCCCAGTATGTAAAATCAAAGGGTGCTGGGTACTAGAAGTGAGGCAGTGGGTCAGAGAAGAGTGCTTCTTCCATCAGAGAAAGAGTCAGAGTGATTTGGAATGGGGTCTTCAAAGAATCCTCTGAGACCCTATGGAAGTTGATAATGGTATTAACAGGGGACATAATAGCCAATTTGTGTATGCCAACTAAACATATGTTTTTATTTTTGTTTTTTTTTTATACATACAAGCTGGGGTACAGACCAGAGGTGTGGGGCGGCGAGAGGGTTCACCAGAGACAGAGGGGGGAGCAGAACAGGCAGATCAGAAATACACTGCTGAGGGGAGCAGCGGGCGAGGCAGGAGAGGTCCGCCGCACCATGTGGGATTCTCCTCAGCTGGGCATCGAACTCGCGTCGCCGCTGCCCACAGCTCCACAGCGCAGCGCTTAACCGCTGTGCCACCGGGGAGGCCCAACATATGTTTGACCCTCTTTCTTCAACTGCTTTTCCTCACCTCTCCAGCCCTAACGGAACCTGAAATGGGAGGTAGAAAGTGGAGCAAGAGGAAAAAACAAATCTCCACCCACTTTCTAACTGCAGACACCCACACCTACAATCAGGCCTGAGCTGAAGGAAAGTAAAGGTCACTGAATTGGATGAAAAAATGGAAGTGATGATCCAGTGTAATTTAAATTGGGCTTTAAAAATCTAAAAATGAGGCTATTCTTACATTTTAAAGGAAAAAATGAGATTGTGTCCTGATTACACTTTAACTAGTTCAGTCAAATACTATATACACAAAATATTTATCTGTAACTGTATCATCTATTTACCTTTATATAGGAAGAGAATTTTATATATAATGTATATGCATACACTCACACATAGTGTACATATAATGGAACATACACTAGTATATTGTATAGTGTACTTTTAATACTTTAATGTGCCCCATCATTCACCACTGCTTTCTCACTTCCATGGATAAGCAACCCTTATCCACTCTCTCTCTTTGTAGCTTCATAGGTAGAATGAATGCCTTCCAACTTCAGGATTGAACGGTGTCCCAGACCTGTCCACTAAGTATATTCCCTATGATCTTGTCCATAGTGATGATTTAGTAATATGCATGTGACCCAGACAAGACCAATCATAGACAGTAAGTTTTAGTTCTAAAACTTTGGGGAAATAAGCTTTCATTGTAGGGCTTCTTTTAGTTTACTTTTCTCTTCCTTTGTTTCCTTTCTCTATATTTCTCATGTGAGAGAAATCGCCAACTGTTGGTCTTTCTCTTTCTGAGTATAGAACTGGAGCTACCAGAGGGGGTGTGTGGGAGGAAGCAAGCAAAGGAGAGGGGCCCAGTGGACTGTGGTGGAGCATTTTGGGTGCTTTGGTGGTAAATGTGGTATTATATCCAAAGAGATGTAAACCTAAATCATATACAAATTTGTAAACCATTGTTATCTCAATAACAACAATATAATGAAAAATAAGTTTTGTTTACTGGAGACAAAGCAAATAGAATATCTACAAAGAGCTGCTAAGAACTGCTTGTGACCATGTGAAGCTAGCGTGCAAAAATTTAGGCATATAGAGCAATAATTGACAGAAAAAAATTCTTGATAACTGATGGATTGTTTGAGTCCTTGGATTCAGCTGTCTCTGAAACCAACACTAATTCTGTAGTTATAAGCTACCAAAGCTAAAAGATACCTTTTCAGTTTAAATCACTTTGAACTTCTCTTTTCCCACTTAAAATTAAAGTCATCCTTAGGAATATACTCTTTAAATGTTAAGGATGTTCATATGAAGGTGGTTTATATTGTCAAGAAAGAATATTAAGTAAAGGAAACAGCAGAAATGTGAAGGTAAGAGGACTGATCAATCAGTAAAATTTCATTCCAGTTAAATGAACACTATACTATCAGGCATTTATAAGAATTTATTTTATCTTATATATATAAACTATCCATGTTTGACCATTTTTAAATTTCTCCAAGTTTATTCATTAAAAGTTTGTATCTTATGTGGCCAGGAGACATCACTGAGCTATGGTGCATTTCGCTCCATAAACACAGTTACTCTTAGAGTTATTCAGTAGTTTCTAAATTTTAGTGTGAAATATACTGAACCTAAGCAATTTGGATTTTATTTTCTGGCATTTTTCAATATTGTGTTGATGTTTATTAACCAGGAATATCAATAAATGTCATAAGCTGATCTATAAAGTTTGATTCTGATTTGCTAGGTAATGTAGCACTTGCTGGTGGAGAAAGTAAACATGCCATACAAGTGAAGAAGGAAGCATTTGGCAATTCTGTCAAGGTGGAAATGAAGTTTCAAAAATCTTCTTGCCATTTGAACTAAATTTGGGAAATGGAATTCTATAGCTCTTGTCTTCTACCCACTGATTTGAAAATAGACAATAGAATGCAGGAATTTTTGATGAGTGAGTCTCTGCTGGTTACATGTTGTGATTCTATTATAATAACATTACTTATTAAAATATGGAAAAATGCAATACAGAAATATAGATCACCAATCATACACATGATAGCTATTATTTGAAGAATGTTTATTTTGTTTCCAGAACTCTTTTAAAAGCTTCATATGCATTATCTTTTTTAATAAAGGAATTTAATAAAACAGTTATGGTATTATATTAGCCCCCATTCTACAAAATTAAGAAAATTGTGGAAGAGATTTTTATGTAACTTACTTAAGTTAAGCATAACACAATGAGTCACAGATAAGATTCACTGACTAATTTAGATCTCAGTTTCCATTCAATAACTACTTCTTTGCCTTCTACCTTTCTATCCTCAAAAATGGACTCTATTAATGTATTAACATCCTGAGTCCTTCTTATCTGTTTTTGCATAGTAAGAATTATAACTGACTATATATAATCCTTCTTAATTTACTCAATATTATTTTGTAAGCATTTTCAAATTTATTATATGGACTTTGGAAACATTTCAATGATTGTATTATACCCAAATGACCATATGAGCCAATTAATTTAACTATTGCCATATCTTGGGGCTAAGAGATACATTTGAATTTTCACAATCAAAAACAATGTTGTTACGACAAGCATATTTTTGGCATAAAGATTTTTCTTTATTTCAGTTTATTTCCTCAGGAAATAGACCCAGGTTGTGAATTGCCAGATCAAAGAATTAATACCGGTTTGAGTCACATACTGCCAAAATGTTTATTTCAAAGGAATTGTCCTAAATTACACTTCCACAATCTGTTGACATTTTCTTATCATTACTTCAAGGAAAGTATAATCTAAACTGTTCCATAGAATCTTTTTAATGATTATTGGTGGTAACACCGATTTAATGCCTTATTTCAAAAACTAGCAATGACTAAACTTTCCATGAATATCTTTTGAAATTATTGAATATATTTTGAAATTACTACTACTCCTAAGTGAGCCATACAATGCTAAATAAAACTAGCTCAATAATAAAAGTAAAAATCTCAAAAGTGCTTATCTGGAACTCTTTGAATATTCTTTCCCAAATTCTCTCATCCCTTCACTTAATTCAGAGTTGATTTTTTCCTACATTACTAGTTAAAAATATTTACTATATTAATAATTTTTTCTTTTAAAAATGAGCCTGAATGATTTTTTAGATAGTTATATTATTATTTTATATATGGTATAGACGATTCTTTTCTAAGCATTACACTTCCTAAGGAAATGGAAAGCACAAAATAAATGAGATAAAGCATACAATTATATAGATAAATCAGATTCTCTTACTAGAAAAGTTAAGACTCTCAAACTGTGTCAAAAAGTAAAAAAATAGTTATCTGAAGATCAATTCAAGTATCGGGTAATAATTCTTAAAAAGTATATATATATATATACACACACCATATATATATACATATATACATATGTATATATGTATATATACATATGTATATATACATATGTATATATACATATATATATATATATACATATACACACACACACATACTGGCTAGCACATAGCTTCAAATATAGAAAATGGAATTTCAATTGTGAAAATTAGAACAGGACTGCTATGAGGAAATATATCTTTATATTTATTTAACTCATTATATCCACATTAGACAAGTCAAATGATTATGCTTTTACAATTCAAATAGCAATGTTATTTGCCTGACAATATTTTAAAGAGTTAATACAGATAATTCCCATGAGAGGTATCAAGTAGCGAATAAGAAGCTCACATATTTATGAAGGGAATTTGAATTGGTTAAACACAGAGCAATCTGACAACATGTATCCAAAATCTCTAAAAACTGTGTGTTAACTTTATTAGAACAGTTATCACTTATGTAATCAGAAAAGCCTGCCAAAACATATCTCTAAAGAGGTTAGTGTAAGTAATCTCCGAAGTTGGAAAAAGATCTTGAAAAATCTAAATGTAATGGTATAAGAATAAAATAACTGATGTTATAAAATGGGATATTAACATCGTATTCTGAAGAGCACTAATAATGCAGAAATATGTGCATTAATAGTTAAATTGAAAACCAGTTTATAACACAATTATTCAAATAATGTATAAATATAATCACTATATACCCCAGTTAACTATGGAGGAGACTTAAAGTGTTTAGAATCCTTCATGAGGAGAAACTGAAAACAAAATTGGAAATTAACCAATTGCAGTAAACTTTATCTTTTACAGAAAACTGTTTTCACTTATACCTTTTTAACAAAGAATTTCTCTTCTAACATTTTTGTAGAAAGTTGTTTATCATAGTGTTAATTCCATGAAATATTAGAAACAACCGAAATGACTAACAATGAATTATTTAAATTATATTATGCATGATACATGAATAGGTATATGTTACAAATAACTCTGAGAGAAGAATATGTTTAAAAAGAAAAAATTCTCAATTTGTATTATAAATTAAAAGCATATTTTTCATATGCATAAAATATAGTATGATTTCAGATTTTTGAAAAATTATTTGAATGCATTAGAACAATTTAATGATACTTCTAACTAGTCTTCTGGGTAAGTTTTATACATTTTGTGGAGTTTTCTTTATTATGCAAATTTTAACAATAAGCATTCATTAATTTTATGAACATTATAGAACCAATAAAAGCTATTTTCTTAATAAAAATACTTGCTTAACGTTCTTCCTCCTTTTTTCTCCATTGTTTACTTGGTAGATTATAGTAGATGGTGTGTTTTTAATTTAATGTAATAAAATGTACATGCCTTGGGGTATTTCATTTTATGATTTTCACTCATGGGACCATTATTTCCTTGTTAAGTGTCCTAACTTAGAAACAAAAGTCAGCAAATATACTGAGAAATGCCTTCCCTAAGTAAACAGAATGAGAGCATAGAAAGTAGCTACTGGTCAGAAAGACTCATTTTGGAAATTCTGTTGTTAGGTCTCCAGGTTCCCATTCAAAGATGAGGTGTAACACTTTTACAATTAAAAGCCAAATAGTTTGAATAATATTTCTATGTTCCCTCAAAGGGAATGGCATAATTTCTTACCAATGTCAAATTTTGTATGGTATCAGCAAACAATTTTTTTGAAGAAGAATCTGTGATTGCTGTATTTGACAGCTTGACTGCCGGCTATGCTGATGAACAACTGTGTCACAGCACGCCAGCTAATGGAACGCTCTGAACTTCAGTTTTCTCATCTGAAAATACATGAGCACACTGATGTATATTTTGCATAATTTTGTGAAGATTAAAATTAAAACATCGGAAACACCAAGCTTCCTCTTACCCTTTATTGTGATAGGTCTTATGAGATGTCATTTTCAGCAAACCTGAGACTATGTAACTGTGTTGTTTTGAGGGATAACACAGTGAGCTCTTGTACTCTAGCTCCCTGCTAAACATGTGTATGTAAATCCATGAGCATGTTTTCTTTTGGTGTCAAAGGAGAGTCTTGTGAATTTTGAGCCATTTGTACATGGTGTTAAAATGGGACTATGAGTTTGCATTACAGTTTAATATATCTCCTGAGACTCTTCTCCCTTAGCTATTACATTAGTAGTTCAGATTAGACATTCCTAAATATGTTTGCTAAACAAATTTGAGAATGGCACATAATGACATCGCCTCTGGTAAAACCTTTGATTGATATTTCCATTGCACTGATTTTCTCTTATTTAAATCACCACTTTTTGTTTATGTGATGTTAGCTTTGTGATGGAAAATTAAAATTTAAACAAAGTGATGAGTCTGTCGGGCAGAATACACACACACACACATATTTAATTCTGTGTGGTTCTCAAGATCATGATCCACTATGAATACGTGAAGGACTAGATTGGCAATAACTTTCAACCAAACACACATTAATTCTTACACATTGCAAACCTTCCATCTATTGTCCACTTTGGGCTGAGTGGTCAGCATAGTCCACAAAAGGATAAAACCATGGGTAGGTCATAAGCCAGGAAACACATTTTCCTTTTTTATGTTCATCAGTGTGACTTGTTTGATAGGACCTTATTGAAATGCTTGTGTTGTTCAGCTTGTAGTTAGAATGTACATCAAAATGACAGCCAACTAGTCCATGAAAGCTGATATGAAGAGTTGCACACCAGTGCTCTCCCCAAGAAATGGGGGGAGAAATGTGTTTATATGCTTTTGGTTGCAGGGTAATGAAGGACAGACACCTGGATCCAATCATTCTTTAAAGACAACTCATTAATTCATTCTTTGACAACAATTAACACCTACTAAATTCCAGACACTGTATAGCACTTTCTTAGTCACGTAATCCCAACTATCCTTTCAGAAAGACAACTCTGTCTTTGTTTACTTAATCTTGTGCCTAATGACCCCAAATGTTGTATGAGATGATTTTAGCTTATCCCAATCACTGTTTTGCAGCTTGGAAGAGCAGAAAAGAAAGACAAAAAAGAGTAGGTCACAAAGATTATTATAAGAAACAATTTCCTATAATTTCTCCACCTAATGAATATCAGTGTATATAAACACATACATATACTTTCCTAAATATTAATGTTAATAAGGCTTTTCTGTACTTTGCATCAGCCAGTCAGGACTGAACCTGTTTACATATGAATAGATATGCCATGAGAAACAGTTTTCATGATCTGGGCTGTAGCTACTGTTAGTAAGGAACTCCCTCTAGTTCCCTGGGCTCCTCTGTTCTGAAGTACATCTGTTTGATTCAGACCCAGCACAAACCACAAAGCCATTGGGAGGTTTGCAGAATCTCTAAGATTGAGAACCATCTTCTGGGTGAATATCTGAACAGGGGTAGCTCTATTTTTTGACCAAGGTGAATCTTCCCTCTGTTTTCCAGGCTTATGTAGGGACCTATATTGGGTGATGTAAACGTCCAGAATGGGAAGAAATTTTGAAAGACAAGCCCAACCTGGTATATCATGCAAATTTAAAACTTTTTTTTTTTTAATTTTTCTTTGTGTAATCATTCTCTCTTCTTTTCCTCGAGGCTTCTTTGGTCAAAACAGGAAACTGTTACCGGGCAACCCTGATATTCAATGGGATGCCTGACTGTGGGTTCTCACCTGTGCACTTAAAAGGACTTATAGTAAGAACAATTGCAGGCACAAAAAAAAAAAAAAAACTTTAATAAAAGGTTTATTTACAAAAGGGAAGGGAAATTAAAAAATGAATAACTCAGGGACGAAAGAGAAAGAGAGAGAGAGATAAATCTCCAAATATGTCCTACCAGATCCGAAGAGCTGGAATCCCCTAATGGCACGCTGTAGCCCGGAGAGAAGCAAGAGACCCCCAGGGTCCAAAACTCTCATTATAAAGCCAAACTGTCTGCTTAACTCCACCTGTCAGTTCCCAGTAATCCTTTCTTCTGGATGATGATGAAATTAAGGGATTAGTGGCCCCTAGTGTCTTGGATCTCTTTGGTCTGAGGTGGGGTCCATAAACCTTCCTGTGAAGTTTGTTGCAGACGTCCTTTTGCCCCCCAACAAAACTATGTTGTGGATTCAAATGCTGAGGAATGGAAGATAATGAACACAGGAATCAGTAACTGTCAGGGTGGCCGCTAACGTCCAGTCTACCTGTAAGAGAGCCCTTGTGTTTCTTCAAAGCATCATGTCAAGGGCCACAAGCTCTCTAACTTTTTGCGTCCGCTGTGTTTTTGATGTAGGCAAAAGTACTTACTAAGTCACATGCTTTCCTTTTTACTGTTCCTCACAATTTTAGCAGCTAATATGAAATGCTAAACCACCACTAATTGAAAATTGATTTTGGAATCAATTTTTAACAGCCAGCACCGCAACACAGTTGAGAAGAACATGTGAGAAAGTTTTATTAACTGCACTTGTCTCTAATAGGAGTCTCTGTTGAATTTCTCTTGTCAGGCCTCAGAATTTAGAAAATGTCAACTCAAAGAACAGTTCAAAGAACAATTTGCAAATTTAGTTATTGAACCTGGAGACACTTTACTAAGAGGACCTCAAGATGAAATTAGTCATGTCATTGGAAGGATGATGCAAGTCAAATTTATTAGGCTATGGCCAAAGAAAAATAAATGTCTTTCCATTCCTAATTATACATTATATGATTCTTTGATGTCAGACTGGATGTTTTACAAAACAACCCCAAAGTGTAGACATCATTCTAATTTATAGATGTGAGAAATGAGGGAGGACATGTGACTACAGCTCAAGTCTATCTATCTCAAGAAAGATTTATCTCCTTCTGATATACCACGCTGGAACTTCTAATCATTTACCCTTTGTTGAAAATTTTCAACACTTACCCTTTGTTGAAAATTTTCCATTCCCATTATCTTTACTAAGTGTCTTATGTGCATTATCTCTTTGAATGTCTACATAAACTCAGTGGTATAGTTACAATTACTTCCCATTATTTTCTAGATGATAATCTGTAGTCGATAGAAGGAAATTAATATTACCAAGGTCACACAGCTAGTACAGGGTAGAGCAAGATTTCTTAGCCAGCCTGTAGCTCTGAATTTTTCATTTTCATGTGCTAGGTTGTACCATTGCCACTATTTTATCTGTACTTGAAAATAAAGGTCATGTAGATTATTATTAATAATGGATATATGATCACTGAAAAGCAACACAGTAGGTAAAGTGGATGGTAGTAAATGAGTTTTGCAAGTCAGCCTTATGAAAGTCAAACAAACAGTAGAGTATTTGAGCATTCAGGTGTGTTTTAAACAGGAAGTTGATAGATGTCAAAAGTACCAGGGGTAATCTGAAATGTTAAATTAACTGATAATTTTTAGGTAACCTTCTACATTAATTTTTTGAAATAGCCTTTAAAAATTTCCTATTCCCCTTCTCCCTCTGACTGCAGCAGCTTCTATGACAAAGAGAAATCACAAACAATTATTTCATTTCTTTGGCAGTATAGCTGATAATTTGTGGTGAAATGAAGTGAAATAGTGACGGAAAGACTTTCTCTTTATTGGATATATTGGTGAGATATGTATGAAAATAAGTTGTGACCTATCTTTTTTGCCCAAGTGCATAAAAGGATGAAGAGCCTATTTGAAGCGAAAAAGCAATATTAGCAGGTCTTTTACTTCGTGCATCAAATGCATGCAGTTTTAATCATGCTGAGTTCAGAAAGATTATATCCTCATACCAAGACCCTGCCAGGCTGATCTGACACTGAAGCACAAGGACACTGACCTTGCACTGATTTAATTTTCCCATAATGTAGTATTAAGAATTATGTTTTATCACACATTGCTAATGACATGATTCACTTGGAGGCGTGTTTGCATGAATTTCTCTCACCATGTGCCATGGGTAACGAGTCAGATGAAAGCCCTTCAAGGTTTTGTTGGGCATTCTTTATTTTTCCAGAACTCAAGTAGCCATCTGAGTGCCAAGAAATAAGCTTGAAAGTCTGCTGAGATTCTGATAATATTTTAATTTGATGAGATACAATGTGAAGAATCTATTTTGGTATACCTTGGTTTAGAAAAGCCTTGCAACTTGATCAATGCCTTACCAAAATAATTGAAAACACATTAACCTTAACATACCCAAATAATATTAAAATCGATTTTGATGTACTATAAAACTGAAACATAACAATTTTTTTTTTGTTATTGAAAACTAACAAATATTTGGCGCTGCATATGTACCAAACACATGGCCAGTGTTTTCAAAGCATTCACTTACATAATCACACAACACTTCCATGTGGCAGGGGGCTCTCCTGGTCTTGTGTCCCTGTGTTACAGGGCAGGGAAAGGGGCACCCCAGAACCCCCAAACCTGCCCGCTCTAAATAGGTTCTGCCAACCACCGCATCAATACAAAACATACAAGACCTTAGTGGAAACAAACTTTAATACAATAAGTGTACAATACCAAAGAGACAAAGAATATAGTTTCTATACCAAGCACCCAAAGTTACCCAATCCCTTGTGGGTAAAAGTCCACCCAAATGGGATTGGCCCAAAGCAAGACCCAAAAGCCTGTCACAAGTCTAAATCACCTTTTGGCAGGGACCCATAGAAAAGAGTCAGAAACAGCCAGACAATTCTGGGAGGAACTAAACACCTTTTGTAACATGGTTGTCCCCAGGAAAAAGGGTGTGTCCCAGGTCCCTGTCCCACCCAAGGTAGGGTGGAACTGAGCAGGATACAAGAAGCTTGGTAAGAGAGACACACAGAGAGGACACACACAGAGCAGACAGAACACAGACAGAAGACAGGAGGAGACGGAAGAAGGATGGAAAGCCAGAAGAGGCCCAAGGAGCAGAGAGACTTGTAAAGAAGCTGCACTGGCCTGGACTGATTGAAAGAGATGTGGGTGAGAGACCCGTGGGGAGGTTAGCGATGGCTATGTTGATTTTGGTTTTGATTTTGCTCTGTTCCTCTCAGAATTGTCTGACTGTTTCTGACCCTTTTGGATGGGTCCCTGCCGAAAGGTATTTTGGTACCTCCCAGAATTGTCTGGCTGTTTCTGACCCTTATGTGTGGGTCCCTGCCAAAAGCTGTTCTAGACTTGTGGCAGGCTTTCGAGACTTGCTTTGGGCCAATCCCGTTTGGGTGGACTTTAACCCACGAGGAGTTGGATAACATTGGGTGCTTGACTTAGATACTATAGTCTTTGTCTTCTCTGTCTTTTCTAATTGTATTAAAGTTTCTTTCCACAAAAGGTCCTATATGTTTTATATTGATGCGGCAGATGGCAAAACCCATTTAGACCAGGACAGGTCTGGGGTTTTGGGGGTGCCCCTCTCCCTGCCCTGTAATACTTTCAGCAGGGACACATAGAAAAGAGTCAGAAACAGCCAGACAAAGCTCTGAGGAAAAGAGCAAAATCAAACTCCAGATCAGCGTTGCCATCGTTAACCTCCCCACAGGTCTCTCACCCACATGTTTCAATCAGTCCAGGCCAGTGCAGCTTCTTTACCTGTCTCTCTGCTCCTTGTGCCTCTTCTAGCCTCTGTTCTTCTTCCTTCCTTCTCTCTCCTGTGTCTTTTGTTCTCCAGCTTCTTATCTCCTGCTCAGCTCCACCCTCCGTTGGGTGGGGCAGGGAACCTGGAACACACCCTTTTCCTGGGGACCACCCTATTACACCTGGAGAAAGTGAGGCTCAGAAAGGTGAGGTTAACTTGCCAAAGTCACACAGCCAGTAAATAGCACATTTAGGACTGAATCCAGGTACATCAGCTCAAGAATTCATAATCTTACACCCTTGAACTGATTTGAGTCTGTTTTCCTCCTTTGAGGTGAAAATCTAGAAAAACATCCTGTTAGCCACAGGATGCCATAACACCAATTCAGTTAACTCATGTTTGAAAATCATCTTTAATCAAAGGACTACTGAAACTAAGATGAGAAATACACAAATTAATATGAATTATTTCACCCTGGTAATATTCCAAAGATTTTTATTTATTAAGTGCCACAAAACTATGTTGTGATATAGATTGCCCTGTGATAGAGTAGAAGTCAGTGTATTTTCAAACTCTTAAATGGCATTCTCAGAAACAAAGTCTTACAGAGAGAAAGCATGGAATAAGACATCTATTTACTAGATATAGTATGCTGG
Source organism: Scalopus aquaticus (assembly GCA_004024925.1). NCBI lineage: Eukaryota > Metazoa > Chordata > Mammalia > Eulipotyphla > Talpidae > Scalopus > Scalopus aquaticus. The sequence goes on from PVIJ01003299.1 coordinate 41,743, forward strand.
AAAACCTTTATCTTTCTAAACCTATATCCTTGTTCACCCCACCCCCCCAACACACACACCCTGTCTTATTCTGCTAAGTGAGGGCATTTTGAAGAATGCATAAATGACAGTGAAGGTTATCTGCTGCTGAGGATGGTAAACTAAGTCCTTTGGACCCACCCACCTGCTGAAAAAGAGAACATTTGAATTTAAAGATTGGTGAAAAGACAATGAAGAATGACTGAATGCAGGTGCCAAAAACAAGAAAACCCAAATAAGCTCACCAGCTGGGGTTAGTTATGCCCTAGGGGCTCTATACATTCCCCGAAGCAGCAGATGAATAGCTAAGAGCTTGAGAAGAGTTCTGGATAAGCCCATGAGTTGCAGGGGATGAAAACTGGAGCTTAACCCTTCCCCTCCTTGCCTTGGCATTGATTAAGAATCTTCAAGTTTATACACCAGGAGTCAGTGAACCCAACCAGAATGGCCTTCACAGAACTGAAACACAATTGGATGCAGGAGATTAGGGGGTTGCTAGTACATCAAAGGCAGGGGTTTTCACTGAAGGAGGATATAGTGGGGCATCATTTAATTCTTGGCCTGGGTGGTGTTTACAAGAGTTATTGACTTCATGTTGGTCTATTGATCTGTACACTTAAAATTTGCATACTTTTCTCTCCTGCTTTTTATTTCAATAAAAGCATTCTTAAAACTTTTATTTTTAAAGTCAAAAAAGAAAACTCTTTGCAATGTCCTCTAGTATGTTGGAGTTTATTTATTCCTTGTAAGATATTTTCAAGATTTTTCAAGATTCGTATATTTTCACATGGGGTTTGATTGTATAGGTTCACTTATAAGCAGGTATTTTTCAATGAATACATGAATGTATTTTCTCTTATGATTTTCTTAATAACATTTTATTTTCTCTAGCTTCCTCATTAAAATACAGTGTATAATGCATTTAACATACAATATATGTGTCAATCAACTATTTATCAGCAAGGCATCTGTTCAACAGCAGGGTATTAGTGATTAAGTTTGGGCAGAGATGAAAGTTAACTTGGATTTTTGACTGTGAGGAAATCAGCCCTCTGAGTTTCCATTGTTCAAGGGATATTTATTTTTTCCCTTCCTTCTTTCCTTCCCTCCCTCCTTCCTTATCTAGCAGCAGTATGTGCAATCTTGCATTCTTTGCCTTCTTCTTTGCCATCAATGAATGTCGTTATTCCAAATTATCAAAAGCTCTGAAGCAGAAACTTAGACCAGTATTACACCATCTTGGACTGTCAGGTTATGTCCTGATACTTCATTTAGTTTGTTTACTTGTGTGTTTTTATCTAAAAGACTGGCATTGAATATTACTGTTAGTGCATGAATAGTACACAACACAGGGTCTGGATTGTGAAAATCCAGCAAATGTTACTCCTTTCTGCTTCTCTTATTTTACTCCTCTATGCAGGAGGTTTCTTTTTGTACCTGGCACACTGTTACATAGATCTTTTGCACATGCGACTTATTTAACTGGTTGGGTACATTTCTGTGGCTTCTACTTTTCCATTTGACTTCCCATGAAAAAACACAGTTTGGTGCAAAAGTATTCCATTAGCCATTCTACCTCGTGGTTACACTGTGGTTGCCAGTAAGAGGCCACATCTGTGATTGACTTGAAAGTGAAATTAGAAGTGATGGAGGACGATGAAGTGGAAAATCAATGATGTTTATTGTTCACCAGTCAGGCCTATCCCATTCCTCCATAACTACAGTCTTGAAGTACAAAATAAAGTGAGAGAACCTATTAAAAGATCTGCTTCATTGAAGAAAGGAGACTAATGAAGAGTTGGGAAGGGCCTATATCATAAATGGAGAAATCATATCTTTTAATGACCTGGATAAAAGACCAGACACAGAAGTATGCCCTCAGCACCATAATAATCACAATCAAATCAGAAGGTTTATTTGTGGTTCTAAAGAAAAGGACAGCCTGGACTATGTTTAACTTATTCTCTCAGTGTTTTTAAACTATTTGAATATAGTTATTCACTGGTAGTGATGAATCTGTGCGTGCTGATATAAAGGCAACTGGAGCATTTTTGAGAACTCTATTTAAACTGATTGTGAAGGAAATTTACTTATCAGAACAAATCTTCAATGTGGATGAAATCTCCTGATTCTGGAAATGGATACCTGAAAGAATTTTCATCCATTAGGCAGCCAAGTCAATACCAGGTTTCAGGGATTTTAAGGATAAGAAAATAGTCTTACTTAGGGACAATTTTGTGAACTACAAATTAAAACCCTTTGTAGTCTGGCATAGTAGGAATTCCAAAACCTTCAAGCATATCAATAAACACATACTTCCAGAATACAATAGGAGCATTAAGAAGTCACAGATGACCCAGTTCTTCTACTAAGATGTCCTTCTGAATTGCTGTTCCAGCAAAATGGATAAGAAAAACATACCTTTCAAAATTTTGCTCATTGTTGATTATATTCTGGAGACATCCTTCTTTTATTGAAAGTCTTCATCCTAATAAACACCAAAGTGGTGCTTCTCCCTCCAAATACCACATCTTTTATCCAACCGATCGGTCAAGGAGTTATAACAGCTTTCAAAATCCACTACCCAAGGGAGGCCTTTGCCCAGGCTATTTCTACAACTGAAGAAGACATTGAAAAGACACTGATGTGATTCTGGAAGGATTATATTATGACTTCATCAAGAACCTTCCTTGAACTTGAGCTTATTTCATCAAGGAATATAGAAGAGGTCTCTAGAAGAAGAGACTCAAGTTCATCCATGACCTCAAAGTATTTGCCAAGCATCAGGAAGTTGCAAAAATCAACAAGGTTTGTTTGAAATGGGAAGCAGCTTTAACCTGGGTGTGGATGAGGATGACATTGAGAAGCTCAGAGAGGTAGTTCCTAAGAAACTGACTCATGGGGAGTTGGAAATGGAGCATCAATGTATAGCTGAAGAGAAAAAGAGAAAAGAGAAAGGATGAGAAGAGAAAGGAGGAAAGAAAGAAGAAGAAGAAAATGGAGAAGAAAAAGAACTCCAAAGAATTTTCGATGAAGAGTTTAGCAGAAGTTTTTGTATACTTCAACAAGCTCTTAAAAAGTGTAAAAACATGAAACCCAAAGCCAGAAGGTTTTCATTATTAGAGAGGAATATTCTTGGTGTATTATATGCTTACAAGCATATCTATGATGAAAAAAGAAATAAACCAAGCAAACTACCATGGATATTTTTCTGACAAAATGGCACTTCATTTTAAAGTGATACTTCATTAAGAAGAGCTTTAAGTTTGAAGTCTGTTTTAACTGATATAAGTATGGCTGTTCCTGCCTTCTTTCTTGGTCCATTTGCTTGTAGGATTGTTTTCCATCCTTTAACTATTAATCTCTGTTTATCTTTCGCAATTAAGTGTGTTTCTTGTAGACTCAGTGAAATAAGCCAGAAAGAAAAAGAAAAATATCGAATGGTTTCACTTATAACAGGACTATAGGGAAACCAAATAGGAGAGAGACACTCAGCAGGGGGGGGGGGGGGGGCGAGGATAAGGGCACAAAATGGAATAGAAAAGAATACAAGGGACCATGGAGATGGATCACGGGTGAATTGGTGGTGGGCTACCCAAGGGGAATACAAAATGTAAAAGACATAAATAACAATAATAATAAATAAATAAATAAATAAATGGTTAAGCTGGTAAAAAGAAAAAAAGAAGAGCTTTAAGCAAGCCTCTCAGGAAGTCTTCCAGAAGAAGGCATTGATATCTGGGAGTTGACAGATCCATGCAATGGATTGCCCCTGAATTCCTTCCAGTAGGGAAGACTGATATTGATATCTGAACCGTGTGGAGGTCCAGACTATTGTGTAAGTTTGTGTCTAAGCGCTTAACAGAAAAGTTTAAAAAAACAAAATTAAATAGAAAAGGCCTATAGAATAAGAACAGAAAGAGAGAATGTAGCTATTCACAAATGCACATATGATGTGTTTCTGATTTAAGCTAAGTGTTCTACAAATGTCAAAAAGCTAAAAACTAAATGTCAATAAAGTAAAAAAAAAACAGTGAACTAAGGCTGTTTATTATTCAAGAAAGAAAAATATTTTCTTATAAATTTAGTGCAGTTTAAGTGTACAGTGATTTTAAAGTCTGCAGTAGTAAACAGTAATACCCGAGGCTTTCACATTCACTCACTACTCACTCACCCAGAGCAGCTTCCATTCTATAAGGTCTATTCATGGTCAGTGACCGATAAGTGTACCATTTTTTAAAATCTTTCATACTATACTTTGCCATGCCTCTTTGATGTCTAAATATGTTTAGATACCCAAATATTGTGACCTACAGGTCAGCATGCTGTTCAGATTTGGGGCACTAGACTGCAATATAGACCCCATGTGTGTAGAAGTTGTACCTTCTATATTTATGTAAACACCCTCAATGACAGTCACACAACCACAAGGTCACCTAAAGATGCACTTCTCAAAACGACTCACCATCATTTAGTAACACATGACTACATAGTATGTTAGGCCCCCTTATCTATGGTTTTGCTTTTTCGGTTTCAGTTACCCACAATCAACTGCAATCTGATAATAGTACATACAATAAAATATTTTGAGAGAGAGAGGAAGAGAGAGACCACATTCAGATAACTTTTATCAGGCATATTGCTACAATTGCTTTATTGTATTATGTTAGTTTTAATTTTTGTGCCTAATTTATAAGTTAAACTTAATTGTATGCGTATGGATAGGAAAAAAAACCCTAGTCTATTTAGAACTCAGGAGTACCTGGGGGGAGGGGGATCTTCGACTATATCCCCATAGAAGACTGTACTCAAACAGTTCAAGGGAAACCCATATATTTAAATAGATATTAGTGACTAACCATTCAATATGCAGCTCATTCGGTGTTCTTAAGCAGGATCAGTTCTACTCTTTGACAGTGATGTACAGTTTCTTTCCCTTTCTTTAACTCATGTCCTTTGGAAGTGACGATCTTCATCCAAAAGAAGAGCTCAGTTCTGTCACTAAGCACAGGTATCATCTGCCACCTTTGATATGTCTCTTTGCCCATTTGCTTTCAGTGGTAATATTGACACAACTCCCTCCCAGCACACTTTTCTCCCTAGGAAGCTACCTATTAATAATTAGTAAGTTACACCTGTTCCATCTGTCACATAAAATTCATTTTTTTTCGTAACAGTCTGTGCAGAAACCACAGAGCTGATTTAAAAAAAAAAAAAAAAAACATGACTCTCAGCTCAGTCTTTCCCTAAGCAGGCAGGGCAGTATCTAATAACTGGGATGTTGCAGCATTAAAAAAAAAAAAAAAAGGAGATAGAAATCAATTCCTGTTTGTTCAATAACAAGGCAAAAGAGAAGAGAACACGTTTGCAAACAGCAGGTGAGGCTTTCAATTTGAAAATCAATCAGAGTATCTGTTGTCTGCCTTCAAGGGCAGAGCTCATAGCTATATGCCAATAGAGGGGTGGAGATCCAAATGCAACTCTTTATTTTGAGATTTACCATTTACAAACAAAGACATCCCTGACACTCCTACTTATATTCTGAACCTGAAAGTATCTGGGGTGAGTTCCAGTTTTGATTCTTAGCATTCTGCCTAGATTTGTTGCTTGCTTCTTGAGATATATGTTGTCAAATTTCAAATTTTTAATATTAAGAAATATAACTTATAAAAATGGGCATTTGATGCCCATAAAAATATGAAACTTCCACTTAGCCCTGAAGTTCAGTGAGCATGTGTAGATAGAGTGCCTTGCTCTTTGCCAGGAGTTATAGAAAGTATTGAGAATGCCAGGGTGTTTGCACAGAGCAATGGCAATGATGTATTTGTAGAAGTTAGATTTAAATTTGGCTTACAACCTAGAACATATAATATTAGATATAATATCAGGAATTCCATACTTCCCAACATACTAAATCTTCACACTTATCTGTGGTTAAAAACGGGAGCATAGGCCCAGAAAGGAGTCACTTACACTACATCCTATATCAGCACACTAAGATGTAACTAAATCACAGTTTGGGCTCTCACAGAAACAGAACATTAAACCAGTCAATCAGAAAGCACCTAATCAGCTCTAGTTAGGTAATTTGTCTGATAAACCCCTGTCATCCCCTATAGGAAAGTAATCTTGCAATAACCACCCTGTTTAGTTGCCTAGTATGACATCCTTGTTGCCGCTGCCCCCTGCCAATAAAAGTCTTCCATTTTGTAAGCTCCTTGAAGCTCCCTTCTATCTGTTTGATTGGACTCTGCCTGATTTGAATTGATTTTTGCTCAAATAAGCTCTGAAAATTTTTAATATGCCTCAGTTTATCTTTTAACGCTGTTAAAATGAATGTATATAAAAGCAAAAACAGGCTAAACTGTATTTAGCACAGTATTGATTTTTCACTGGAGACACATGAATTATATAAGCAGCATGAGAGCCAGAAGTTAACTTAGTGAAGAGAATACAGAGGGGTTGCTGTGTCTTTGCAAGCTGTTCATAACTGTAAGAAAATATCTGGTTGGACCCAGAATAAAATGTGTGAATTGGACATCGATTTTCCTCCTCCAACATTGTTTTCAACACTGTTTGCCAAAGGCAGTCTCTGGTTTCTTTTGCTAAAAAGAGTCAACCTTAGGGTCAGAACCCAGGAATTCTGACCCTGATTTCTACTGTTTCTGACTATAGAATAGCATGCCGTCATGGCTCAGCACCTCTCATGTTCATGCCTAATAAATATGTGCGATGGGATTTATTCGGAAAACCTCCCAGTTCTCCCTTACAGTATCATATAGAAAATAAACACTTTCAAATACGAGTGGAGCATAAATACTCGATTTGCTATGTAAGCATAACCAAGTGTATAAACCCTTCTTTTTAAACAGATTATGATAGAAAGAAATGCAAAGAGAATTGAAAGAAAAATGAAATTTCAGGGTCTTTGATTGTTCACATATTGTATCTGTGGGGGATCTTGACAAGAAACAGATGGCATAGTAGAATGGAGGTAATTAAGAGGAGTTTACTGAAGACATTATTTATAAAGAGTGGGCAGAGCTTAAAAAAAAAAAAAACAGCAAGCTCCACTGGGGCTGACTATGAGGAGGAGAGGAAGAGGGGAAGGATTGCACCCTGGATCTGAAGGGATATGAGAAAGGGGAGATTACTGCAAATGATGGCCACTTAATAGAATAGAACTTTCAGGACACACAGCCAACTTCTACCATATAGCGACTAGAGGAGTATAGGTTCTATCTGCATTTTTCTACTTCCTTTAAGATTCTGCTACTCTCTTCCATTGACTGAACCTAACATGGAGGCAGAGGGCAGGAGGTTCATTGTGCTGTCCAGAAAGATAAACCTTCTAGGTTGGGTCTGGAAAAGTCAACAGAAAATGTCCAGAATAGTATACCATTTGACCTTACCATATGGATGTACCCAAAGCCTCATCAGTTTTTGTATTATCACAGAGGAGAGTCATTTCCTTCATACTTCGAACTCAAACTAAAAACTTTTTTTTTTTTTACCAGTAGTGTCTTTTAAATAATTGGATGGGGATATAAGAGGGATAAAAAAATATTAACCTAAAATTTGGAGCTCTTACTGTCCCTGCTTCTGTATATGTTCCTATGGCTCAATTTCATAATCAGACTTCTTTCTTCAACCACTCATTCAGTGTCTTCCCCTACCCACCTGATAGTATCTCCGCTGGATAGTTTCTTTAGCAAATGTTCAATAGTGTTTTTTCAGTCTGTTCAGGTTGTTTATACATACACAAAGATAGCATAGATTGGGGGCTTTATGAATTACGGAACTTTTTTTTCTCATATATCTGGAGTATGGGAAGTCCAAGGTCAAGGCTCTGTATAAGGTAAGATCCTGCTTTCTGATTCACAGCAGACTCTTGTGCTGTGTCATCACATGGTGGAAGGGACAAGGGCTCAGTCTAGGGTCTCCTTTATAAGGGTAAACCTATTCACAAAGGTTCTGTACTTGCATTGTTGGGTGTCCAGCAACCCAGTGCAGTGTGGATGTAGAGATGCCTTCCCCATAGTGGCAAGCAATTCTGGAATACTAGAAGGGTATCTGAGATCTTTTCTGAAACCATCTGGCCATAATGTCATATTCCATAGGTCAAGAGTTCGGTCTCCCAAGACCATCCTTCACCTGGGATTCTGACCAACCAGCTGTAGATTGAGTTTCCCAAGAACTGTTCTTCAAACTTTAGATGTTCTTGTCAAGTCTGGATTATTATCTGTGCTTCTGACCAACGGGCTATAAATCAGAGGTTCACAGGGCATCCTTCTCAGGTTTAATTAATTTGCTAAAATGGCACACAGAATTCAGGACACATGTAATTCACAGATGACCAATTTATTACTAAGAACACTGAAGGGTAAGAATCAACAGTCAGATGGAAAAGATTCATAGAACAAAGTATGGAGTGAAGATGAGGCACTTCCATGCTCTGTTCAGGTGTGTCTTTCCTCCCAAATCTCCATAGGTTCACCAACCAGAAAATTCTCTGAAGCCTCCATCTCTTGGGTTTTCATGGAGTTTTCATTACATTGGAATAATTAATTAAATGTTGGCAACTGAACTCAACCTCCAGGTCCTCTCACCTCTCCAGAGGTCAGGGAGGAGGGAACTGTATTTCCAATCTTCTATTCATGTTGGTTTCCCTGGCAACCAGCCCCCATTCTCAGGTGCTTACAAAAAGTTACCTTATTATCATAGTAAAAGACATCTTTATCCCTTCCAACACTTAAGAAATGCAGCAGTTAACAACAGTAATCCAGAGACAGCTGGGCAACACTGGAGGCAGCACCAGGTGTGGGTGCCAGATATGTGAGAGGCGGGATTTTACCTCTTAGGGTTACTGGGTGAGCAAACAGAAAACAGCTCTTTTAGAGACATCTAGCACAGGGTCAACATTGTTTTTCAACAGGCAGAGTTGAAGGTCCGGTCTGCTAAGGAATGGTGCAAGAGGACAGGGGCCAGTGTTATATCTCTATGAAGCTCTTCCCAGGAGAGAGTCCAGAGAAATCTGCCTTACTGACTGACTTGAAGCTAGCTAGAGCCTTATATGACTGCCTTTCAAACCTGACTGGAAGCTGCATGGAAGCTCCAATAAGATTGGTCCTTTACAATCCCAACTATTTGACTGTTCTGGTCAAAGTGCACCAGTGTGTCCAACATGACCTCTACTGAGAATGGGCTTTGATATTGAATACCAGGAGCAGTGGAGGAGGTGTCTGTGTGTCCAATACCAGTTGTTTGGTTGACACTGGTCAAGTGCCCATTAAATCAATACACCTCATTGCCATTCAAATCAATACAAAACATGCTGGTTTCATGGGTCTCTCTGCCAGCCCCACCTCACAGAGTATTGTCTCCAAGATGGTACTCTAATTGATCCTTTAACAGACCATCTTACTATGCTATCAAGTCAGCCCTTTCTAGACATGAAGGTATATGGGGTGATGGGTAACTTCTATGAACATGAACATTTTGCTCTTCTTCTTTTGCCCTCAGGATCAGCAGTGTTATAAATGAATAGTGTCATACAAATCTACCAATGATGATGTCTTCAGAATTTCTGTGAGCAGGGAAAGCACCTTAGTACCTGGAGAGGAAGGATCTATCCCTATGATGTCAAATGACTCTCATCTCCAAGATGAAGAGGAATGGAGCCAATCTAGGGCTTAGGACTGGCTTTTTATTTTTGTTTTTTTTTTAATCCTTTATTTTATTTAACTTTTTAGCTTTAAAATCGATCTATAATTTTAAGCTGAATTTATATATATTGTTTAATAATTATTTATTTTCATACATCATTGTTCATTTCATACAGTATTTTATTTATCCCCTCAGGTATAGTTGCCCTATTTCTCCCAACACCATTGAGCCATCACTATAGTCCTTGTGTTCTTCTTTCCCCTGGTTTGACTCATTTCCCTCCTCCCTCCCTTGCTGTATGCTTCAGATCTATGGTCAGCTTGCAAGTTTTCTCATTTTCCTGACTATTTGTTTGGTTTTTCTATAATCCAGTGTAAGTGAAACCATCTGATGTTTATCCTTTTTCTTTTTCTTATTTCACTTAGCATAATTCCCTCAGCTCTATCCATGTTGCCTCAAATAACATGAGTTTATCCTTTTTGATTGCTGAGTAGTACACACACACACACACACACACACACACACACACACACACATCTTCTTGATCCATTGATCTTCTAGATCCATTCATCTGTTTTGGGCATTTAGGTTGTATCCATATCTTAGGTATTATAAATAGTGCTGCAGTCAACATAGGAATACAGATCTTCTTCCAAATTACTGTTTTTATGTTGTTTGGATAGATTTTTATGTGTGGAATCACTGGATAATATAATATGGTAGATCAATTTTTAGTATTTTGAGGAACGTCCACACAGGCCTTCATTTTATTAGTCACTTAAGTATAGTGGTCTCTTCTCTGTAACGTGTCTTTTTCTCTTTCCTTCCTTTAGGTTTTTTGTTTTATTTTTTCCTTTTTTGTTCTTTCTTTTCAAATACTTCTTTATTACTTGAATTATTTTAAAATTGCTTTAAATTAGGGTATATAATTTTATTTAAAAAGTCACTAAGGTGATCATTCTTTTAAAATGTGTGTATTTTACACAAAGAAATGCAAACCTTGCTTCAGCTACTCAATAAAAGAAGTCAAATAGAAAGGAAAGTGATTATGGTGACGTAGATTGCACTTTTTTTCTTTATTTTTTTTTCCTGGAAAAGCTTATATTGACTCTGAAATGTCTAATAATACAATCAACGAGATTATGGAATTTTATTGTTTTAATTTGTGGTCAAAATTCTCTTCAAAGACAGTTAAGTCATTGGTAGTTTCCAAAAAAGGATACAACTGTCACCTTAGGGAAAATATCAGGTACTCTTTCAGACCAGAAGGATGCCATTTAGTCTGCTGAATTATTAAATTATTTCTGGTAACATAATGGCTTAAAAGAGTTATCGGATCTTCTCATAGTATCAAATTGCTCTTCAGTAGAAACTTCAGATAGTGGAAGAAATTGATTCCCCATGTATATAAACAATGTGTTTGATATAGCTAATTGCTCCTTGAGGCAAATTAAAGATAAGTCTATTTATATTACCCCAACTCTAATATCTCTATTTTTAGTCATTTTTTGCAAGATAGTATTATCAACATTTAAACAATTCTAAATTCTTTTCTCATTAAAATTATATTTCTACTATGGAACATTTCTTTTTTAAAAGGAGTCATGAAATAGTCATTCAAAACTAACAAATACAAATGAAATCCAAATAGTATTTTTAGTATGTAAGTGGAATCTAAATAGATAGTGTAAAGAAAATTATTTTTATTTGTTTAATACTGCTAGGGGTTTAATTGTGGTGCTCCAAAATTTATGTGTTGAAGTCCTAAATCCTAGTAAACAGACTTTTGTTTTGTAAAAAAGGATTGATGCAGAATTAGTTACATGAGAACATAATGGAGAAGTGTGAGTTCCTAGCCCAACAGGACTACTGTCCTTATACAAGGAGAAATTTGAACACACAGGCACACACATACACACACCACCACCACCACCACCATCACCACCACCATTTTAATATTCAAGTTATACTATCACAACCAGAAAGGGAGACCTGGAACACATTTTCTCTCATGTCTTCAAGGGAACATGGCCCTGTTGACACTTTGATCTAGGGTTTGTAGATTCCAAAACTGTGAGACAACACCTTTCTATTGCTTAAGCCACTCAGTTGGTGGAACTTTGGTATGGCAATCCTGGGAAATGTTATGGCAATCCTAGAAAATGAATGCAAGTACTAAAAGATGTGAACAATGACATGTGTCAATATTTTGTAACAGATATTCTATTGTGTTACTATTACTACTCATGAAAAAAACTCATTTAAGGGAGAATGTGGGAAAACAACTGAAAGCAAGTATACTAACAATTGCCCTAAGAAGATTCATAGAAAGGTTATTGTCACATACTTGTCAGGTTTCCAGTCCAAAGTGAGACCCAAGGGAACAATATCATGAAGGAGTCAAAAATGGAAAAAAATTGAGGCAAAATGTCATTAAACTAAAGATCAGCAGCAACACTAAACTCGATCCAAGGCATTGTCTCAATAAATAATATACACATCTTATCTAAATATGAGATTTAAATATTCAAGTAGGTGAATTTTAAGAATACTTCCCTCTGCCAGTCTCATCAGACTTCCCAGGAAACTACTTCTTTCCACTTCTGAGCCATCAGGAGCCCCAATCTTGCATATTTATCATCAAAATAATAATCAGGTCCAGATAACATACACCTACAAAGATTTCCAGTAACCTTCTGTGAATTACAACAACCAGAATGAAAAAATAAATCCAATGTTGTGTCAACACAAAAAGGTAAAAATAGCTTCTATTTCTATAATTGTGTGACAAAATACAAAAATTAAAAACACACACAGTTGAGATAAAACAATGTTTTAGTACAAGGTTTGTTGGTCGTGTGGCACGTCTACTTCTGGCATATTGCCTTGTACAACTGAGAATATTTGTATTTAATTTTGAAAAGACCGTAGTTCGTGGAGATAGTGCACATTGTACCATGTGTTATTACGAATTATCAGAAATCTGTGCACAAAAGGGAAGCATTGTGTTTGGTGAATTACCCTGGCATTGTGCTTTTACCCTACATCTAGGAGAGTACAATAAGGAACTAGAGAGACTGGCTATTATTTCTGGGAGGAAAGAGATAAATCTGAGGAGATCAGCCTCCAAGGATACAGAGCAGGTGGAGTAGAGAGTACATCTAGGGAGTTTGATTGGTTATTCGATTTAGTAAAAAGAATATTGTTGCAAATACTCCTCACTACAATGCCACAGCATCAGCTTTCTGAGGGCCATTGGGAGGAGTTTCCTATGAGTTGTATTATTAGCAATGACCCTACTTCTCTTATATATTATGTGTTACATAGTATGGCATCAGATAGCTATAAGCCGTGTCCTTGGGTTTCGTTTTTAATTATTTTACTTTGTTTTCCCATAACTTGTCACTTCTTCTGAAGTGTTGTTTATATGGTGTAAGTAACCTGAAATTCTGTTTTTAAACAACGTAGTGTATTAGTCTGAATTCTCTATATGTTCATTTTATCGGTAAGTCCAGCAAGAAGTATTGGAAATAAAAAGTAAGGAAAAATTATAAAAGACAATCAATACCTTGAATAAAACTAAATTTCTCAACTATTTGCAGGCATCCTCAAATCTCTTGACTAGCATAACTGTAATGAATATCTAACAGTAATTTAGGGGAGCCATATCTATATTGGAGGTCAATTTCCTTTAATTCATCTCAACAAACATTTACTGAGTTCTTACTCTGAGAAGGACACTGAAGTATACTGGTGAAACAAAGACAAAGAAGATTCACTATCATCAAGTGACTTTTCTATGAGAGACCCCCAAGAGAACTATGTCAAAGACAATTTTTTTTAAAGATTTATTTATTTATACATACAGCTGGGGTACAGGCCAGAGGTGTGGAGTGGAGAGAGGCTTCACCAGAGACAGAGTGGGGAGCAGAACAGGCAGATCAGAAACACACTGCTGAGGGGAGCAGTGGGAGAGGCAGGAGAGGTCTGCCACACCATGTGGGATTCTCCGCAGCTGGGCATAGAACTCGCATCGCCGCTACCGACAGCTCCACAGTGCAGTGCCTAACCGCTGCGCCACCAGGGAGGCCCCGTCAAAGACAATTTTAAAAATATTAAAATATTAGCTAGGTCAGGGAACAAAGTTTTCATAATTATGAGAGTTTGTCAACCAGTATAATTAATTCCTGACAGGGGACAGGGGAAACTTTAAATGCAAGGGTTATTACAAAATAAAGAAGATACTACTTTAAGGCAAAATCAGAAAAGATATCTGGGTAAAAGCTGAACTTCTGGGCCTCCCCAGTGACGTGGCGCAGCAGTTGAGCGCTGCGCTGTGGAGCAGTCCGCGGCGAGTTCGATGCCTGGCCGGGGAGAATCCCACATGGTGCGGCAGACCTCTCCTGCCTCGCCCGCTGCGCCCCTCAGCATTGTACTCCTGATCTGCCTGTTCTGCTCCCCACTCTGTTTCTGGTGAACCTTCTCGCCGCCCCACTCTTCTGCTTGTACCCCAGCTTGTATGTATAAATAAAATAAAATCTTAAAAAAAAAAAAAAAAGCTGAACTTCTTATTCCTATTTGCATTTTCGCTATAGCTGCCTATCTAAAACCATGGTATCTCAAAACAGCTATGAGACCAGAGCAAGGAGCAATGAATTAATGTCCTTGAGGCTTTTTTTTTTTAAATCATAATTAGTCAGGTTGATCCTGGAAGGGTCTGTGGGAGGGGTTAAACTTTCTAGGTAGCTTTCTAGGCAAACTTTTTAGGTGAATGGGAATTTAAGTATTTTCCCTTGGTAGACTTTGCTCTATTATTTGCTTTCTCGATAGTAAAGCAACATGTATATGACAACAATAACAAAACACATAGAAAATATAAGTATACAGAACTTCACATCTTGGCTCTGTTACCTACCAACTCTGGTCACATCAATTTTGTCTTTGCCTTAGCTTCTTGTCTGAAAATGGTAATAATTACAGTACCTATATCATATCATAGGGTATTTTTAAGAATGATATATGTTCTTCATATAAGCCATGTAGAAATTCCCAAGGGTATAAACACTCAATAAATGCTTTGTTGTTATTATTATCATTACTTAGAGTATAATAAAGTCTTTTGAATACTGGCATTTGGTGACAACTTAATGTAATTACTTATAATAATATTCATAATTTTATTTTCACTTTAATTAATAATGATTTTTATTTGTTTAGCATCAGCACTGTCTGTGATGTCTGGTACAACACAGTCAACCCAAAAAAATGCACATCAAGAAAAAAATAAACTGAACTTGTCAGGTGGCCTGACTTTTTTTTTTTAAAAGCAAACCAACACCTTTCAGAACAATCTCTGGGGATATAATTAAATGCTCTGCAAATGACAAAAAATTGAAAATTAAATACAAACACACAGTTTACGAGGTAAGAAAAAGGAAAAAATTCCCATGCAAAATGTTTTGAATTAATCAGGAGAGATATGGAATAGACAATCCTTTTAAAAAGCAAAAATCAATACTCTGATGGGAAAAGCCTATCGTTCATTTTAAAGTGAGAAAATGGACAGAAAAAAAAAAAAGCTAGAACTTATGTGACCGTGTTAGAAAACAAATCAGGACTTGTCAAAAGAAGAAAATATCAGCAGTTAAACTCGTAGCATGGTGGTTTCTCATTTTTTCCCATACATTTTAATATACAGCAAAATAGCATAAGGGAGTCAAGAAAATGCCAGGACAGCTTAAGAAAATGCAAGTCACAACGGCAGAGATGTCTAATGGAGATACAGTTTGTTTGATGCCAAACGATCCCATTTCAGTTATTGATCTTGATTGTCTGAAATTTCATTTCTCTGTTTGCCAACTGATTCCTGCAAGCCACATGTGTGTACAAGTGCATGTGCTACACAGAACATGAAGCCCGGCTCCTTTAAGGAGAAGACTTAACAGAAACTGGGACACACTCTGTGGACAATAGGAATGTGAGAAGAGCAGCAAGTCACCTCTACTGTGCACAAGTTACTGTTCTGGACGCTTTATCCTGGTCATTACGTTTGATAGCTGTGGGCCTGGAGGAATATTCAAACTTTCCAAAAACATGAAATGTTATGCAAACTTATGCGACTCTAAGTGTCAGTGAACAGAAACACAGGATTCCCTCTGGGATGAGGGAGTGAGGACAGAGAAATCTGCCCTGGAATACTGATTGTGTCACTTAGTAACTGTACGAGCAGCATGAATGTGCCCTATATATTTAGCCTCACAAACGTTTTCTCTTCTGTAAAACAAGACAAGCACACATTTTACTTGAAAAAGTTAGAAGTTTCAAGTGTTATAAAACAGTGGCTCAGTACCCCAGCCACAGTGTGCCATATGTTTACACATATTATACAGAATAATTTATTTGCATTATTTTCACAAAGAATCTTGCAATTAATTTTTTAGAATTTCTACCTTTTTAAAAATTATGTTTTTACTCTTATGCATAGTGCCTCCAAATAGAAATCACTAGAGAGAGTAGAGATGCGTAGAAGGAAGAAAGAGAAATGATTATTTCAGGCTATCCATGGTACAGGTAGCTGCCTCATATGTGAGCACAAAGTGGGAATATCTGTAACTGTTGACCTCTGACCACTTTGTCATGGTCATTAAGTACTCTCCATTAATAAATGAAAAGACAGCTGTTAATGACATTGTTATTTTTTTGTGAGTGGAAATACTCCTTATCATTTCTCCTGTTCCCTCACTTTCTGTTTCCAACCCTTTTCAAAAATTGGTTTGTTTTGTGCTATTTATTTTTCTACCAATGTGCTAAAATAACTAGACAACCACATGCCAAAAAAAAATGCATGAATCTAAATACAGACTTTATATTGTTCACATGTATTGACTCAAAATGAATCATATGTCTCTATGTAAAAAAAAAAAAAAACTATAAAAATCCTAGGAGATAATATAAGAGAAAATACAGATGATCATGAATGATCTTGGATATGGATTGAACACCAAAGGCACAGCCCATGACATGATAGAAAGAATTGATAAATTGAATTTCATTAAATTTAAAAACCTCTCCTCTATGAAAGACACTGTCAAGAGAATGGGTGAGAAAAGACACACTGAAAGAACATATTGCAAAACATTATAAAGAACTAGTATACTGAAAATATACAAAGAAATCTTGAAACTCAGCAATAAGAAAACAAACAACCCAATTAAAAAAATGTGTCAAATAAATGTGTTAAAACAGTAGGCTCACAAAAAAGGCATATGTTATATGCCACCAGAGAAAAGTTTCAAGGGTACATGTCATAAATTTGTCCAAACCTTAGAAAGTACACCACAAAGTGCGCGCCCTCATGTAAGCTATGAGCAATAGATAATCACGATGTTTCAATTGAAACAAATGTACCTCTCTGCTCTCTGGTCAGTGATGCTGATAGTGGATGAGCCAAGCCACTCTATAAAAGAGGACAGTGTCTATATAGGAAATCTCTGAACTTTGCACTATAGTTTGCTATAAACCTAGATTTTCTAAAATTGAAAAAAAAAGCCTATTAATTTTTTTTAATTTAAAAAGGTAAAGAGATGAAGAGAAACTTATTGTGATATTTTTATTATGTTCTAGTGGGTAGAGAGTCCCCCTCCACTTGATAGCGAAGTAGAAAGGCAGAGATTAATGAGTCAAAGCTAATTAAAGAAGTAATTGCTGCTGGGGATGTACCCTAGGTAGGGAGGTAACTGTTCTGTAGGCTAAAAATATCGTAGCTTAATAAAATAAAATTGTACAACTGAAAGGTAAGTAGAACAATAAAATGCCAAAGATATTAAAATGTACTGTTTATTAGAAAAATAAATTGTATTCTGGAGTTCAGTAAAGACCTAATTAAGGTTGATTTTGACTGGACTTTGCTGTTGTTGCAACTATTGTTACTACTAATTGTTCTCGAGGGTCCCAACATCTCTTCACTGCTGGGAGTATTTGAGGCCCTAGATTTCCTAGATATAGTAATTGGATGTAGGATTTTAAGATATTTTGAAAATGTCTAAAATGCTAATGAAAACTGTACACCCTTACTCAAGATCAGGCTGTACAAGTTAATTAAAATATCAGTTTCTTTTGCTTTGGGATAGAATTATAGCTAATCACTTTGGGAAAACTGGCTTTCTCAGATATTTGTATTCTATGCCTTCTATTAGTGAAAAAGAGAAACAAATTAAGAATTCCCTGGACAACTGGAAGTCAAAATTTTTAAACCTTGTATCCATGGGTGACTGGAAATAACAAAGGAATTATTAAATAGTGAGAATATCTCTAAAATTCACTAAAAGCTGTTCAAGTTTGTCTGTAATCCAGACTCTTCTAGGTACTTGCAGTCCCTTTGGTTTCTTCCATGCTATAGAAACTTTGTTTTATACTGGGTACATGGGTGAAATTTCAGCAAAGGAAAATTAGCAAGTCATTTTGGTTACTCAAATCTTATGACAATTACTCTGTCATCCTATGAAAGCAGACTTAGTTATAAATTATTTGAACTGCTTTGGTTGACCCATTTAAGTCACCTATTTTCTAGTTCTGAAAATAAGTTTATAAGAACTAAAAAGACAGATGAAAAAACTCAGATACCAAACACAGTAATATCTGGTCACTTCCTACCCAGTTATTCAAACGTTCCCATTGATTTATTTTAGATAAATTTGAATGAAGTTATTTTGTAGTTTCCCTTCACACTCCCACCGGAGAGACTGGATACACTCACCACAAATAGCGTGTTCTTAGCAAAGAGCTTAAGCTAACATTTTGCACTCTAACAAAATCTTTACTAGAAGGGTTGGGTGTTGTGGGGGAGTGGAGGGGAGCACACACAACAGCAAATTAGGAACAATTGAATTATACCACAGTCAACTAATTATTATTTAAAAAATCAGAGTCTAAAGCCTTTTACCATGCATCGGCCTTTTGTTTCTTTGAAGTTGGTGAAGCCAATTTTATTCTGATCTTGATTAGTCCCACTGCTCTGAACTTGAGATCGCTGTCTGTCATTTTACTTCATCTGGTCTGTGACTTTTCATCTAAAGGTCCATTAGTTGATCATTAGTTGAAAACCATTGACTTATCCTATTACTTCATAAAGTTCACCCCCAACCCACTGAGATTTATTTGCTACTGTCTTTATATTCACCTGTAAAATTTCTGGCCTCCAACTTCCTAAAATGCTTTGTAAGTTCTACATTTGTTCTTTTAACTCAGTTAAGAGACTAGATAGAGTTTTCCTGTTTTTGTGACAAAACATCAGCAACTGCGCACTGGGATCTTTCTTTTTAATTTACAGTAGCTTCACCAAAGGGGAGGTGTTTTTCCCACATCATTTGTTTTCCAGGGGAGGACATGTTTTGTTTTGTTTAACTGCAATCCTTTGGTGTAAGTTTCCTCAGTGGTTCTGTGTCAAGGAAGAAAAATAATTCAGAACATGCATCACCTCAAAACTTACAGTTCAGTTTCGGGCTCAAAATATGATCTTTTACAGCAAGTGCTAAATTGGAAAAACTCAACTCTCCAATCGACAAAACAAAGAATTTCTGATATTCCCCAATGAAAAAGAAACTGGGCCAGCAAGTGAGAAGTTAAGAAAATTGTTACCTGTATCTTCTCTCTGAAAAAATTTCTGCTGTAGAATTCTCTTATTAAAAAGAAGAGCTGGTGTAGATTCCTTTATGACTCAGCTTTCCCATTCCATAGTTATGAAAGTTTTCTTTTTAATATAAAATGTATTAAGCATGAATACTATGTAAATAGGAATCCTAATTTTGGTTAGAACAACCACCAATTAGGAAATGATAGATTGAAACCCCATATTTTTTTTGTTTTTGTTTGTTTTAAGGTTTGACTTTTTCCCAGGTTTATGGAGATATAATTGACATATAGCATATAACAGTGTGATGATTTGAAACACTTAAATATTTACAAAGTTTTACTCTAAAAAGCTTGGTTTATGTCACATGATTACCATGTTGTTGTTGTAATGTGAAACCATACTCTTATAATTTTTTTATAATTTTCTTATAAAATTATACTCTTGCAACAATTTTTCTTTCACACGACAGTTCTTCCACTGCTTTTTAAACAAAAGGGTAAAACATAAAAGTAAAGTCATTTCCAGTTACTTAGGCAAGAAGAAAATTTCTCTGTAGGTGGAAAAATATAGAAGGATACTCAGAGAGGTAGAAAGACAGCATTCTAACAGTGGGACAAGGAAGACAAGTAAAAGAATGAGGGATGATGTGGTGAAATGGAGACATAGGAGAATAGGGGAGAAATTAAATATAATGCACCTCAAATCAGGAATCTTGTTGGCCTCTTTATGTTCCTTCTCCATGAAACAACTTTACATGAGAGCCTAGGATATTATCTTTGGAATAAATGAGACTTCCACCTTTCCAAGTTTCACTAGAAAGAATTGTTTCAGTTTATTTTATATATTTAAAAAATAGATTTGGTGGAACTCTGCAAGTTTTAGCAATTGCCTAGTAAGTTCCCTAACCCATTTCAAATTCAATATACAGTATTTCTGGAAAGTATTAAGTATGATAATTATACTGCTCATTTATTTCCCTTTAATGTTTGTAATATCCAAAGGAAAATTAATGCAAGGGAAGAAATATAGGTAATAATACTTTTCTTCTTAAGATATATCTCTCTAAGAGAGATACTGTGGTACCAGCTATAAATTACTATACCCATTTAAAGTGTTATAAAAATAAAAAACTAGTAAGTAGCAAATGGAGATTTGTGCCACACAGACTCTACTGCAGAAATAAATAGCTTCTCATAATGAGGACATTCCCATCTAAATAAAATAATTTTGTTTTTTTTTTCTTTGATAAAGCAATGTTGCCATAACCTTCATACATATTGGGAGTTTGGAAATATTTTCATTTATATCTTCTCTCCACAGGGATAAATGATTTTAACCTTGAAATATCAGTTCTTTTGTGGAAAATAACTTTATAAACATTTCAAACACTTGACATTTGTAGCTATAGATGTTTTAATATGAATACAAAACTACATTCAGTGTCAAATGAAACAATAAATAAAACCAGAGTTCCTTTACACATATAGTTCATTGTAAATTCTCAAAAACAGTTTATATATTCTTTAATCATACCATTATTTATATATATTTCTCAGATTATAGTTTTGCTATAGCTGTTTACTGGCCATTATAAGCTACAACTTTTGATATACTTATTATCAATATTGATAAAAATATTGATTTTATCAATTTATACATTAATTTCACAAATATTCCTTGAACAACTATTACTTGCCAAGTATTTCCCTAGCAACAGGAGTTATAAAGATAAGTTATACCTGATATTCTCTGTCCCTAAAGTGCTGACATTCAGGGAAAGAAAATAAATATGTGAAAATGGATTTAATTTAAAGCATGAGTTAGGAGTGTGTGTATGTGTGTGTGTGTGTGAGAGAGAGAGAGAGAGAGAGAGAGAGGAAGAAAGAGAGCAAGTGAGTTCAATTAATCTAAGCACATTGTCTTAATTTGGCAAAGCCCCACAGAGTAGACTATGGCCATGGCTCCCTGAAGCCCACAAGCCTGCCCTGACCTGAGTACACACTGGTTTGGGCAAGGTTCAGGCTTTATCCTTTTATATCTGGCCCCAGGATCCTAACTAGACCAATCAAGTTTGAGAAAAATGAACCGATCAGGTATGAATTCACCAGCTGTCACTCAAACTTGAGTTAATTATTGAGATTGAAAATAGTAAGCTGATTGGTGCTAAATGGTCCAATCAGATGCCTAGAATTAAAAATGGTACTATTAGGCTTGTAGGGTGGGTAATCCTGAAGGCAGAACAAGAGCCAGCTTGAGTCAGTCAACAGCTAGCTTCAAACTGAGGATTCATTAGGCCACCTTTGAAGAAGGATGCAGCAGATGGCTCCAAAGAGAGGGTAGCATAAAACAGAAAACCTCAATGGAATTCATTAGACCTCCATGGATTTCCAGACGTCCATATCTCCATAGGACTTTGCAGAGACCATGCTGTTGCACCTGCCTTGGTCCTGACTCTGATATTGCCTGCAAGGAGCAGAACTGGCCTCAGCCTTGTGTCTCAAATATTTGTTCACTATCGGTGTATGCCAATAACTCGCAAAGAGCTGTCACAGCCTCTTTTTCTCTGGCAACACCACCTGGTACTGTTGAGCCCATCACTGTCTGGTCCAGCTCTGGACCAGTCTTAAGATTGTGCCTATGGCTACTGCAGTGTTACCTCATCTTCCACGAACTACCTTTGTTTGGGACTTCTGTATACTGCAAACACTGTCTGGGGTGAGTCAGCTGGCCACTTGTGGCCTTAGAAACTAGTTCATTTTCCTCAATCACCTGTTTGTTAAATAAACCCTGTTGTTGTAGGTCTCTGAGCCTGAGTGGTCTTGCAATTGTATTCATGGGTGAGAATGCCCTGACAGTGACCTGTCCCCTACCTTGGGCACTGCCCATTGGCACTGCACTGAGTCCTATTTTAGTACCCTTTGTGTACTGTGTTAAAAGCAGGCCCTAAGCAGGGATTTGGGTCAAGTTTATTTATTAAAGAGGTGTTTATAGGAAGTCCTCTGAATTACTGACTTGTTCAGCAGCTATTTTTAGTGACCTCTGAATTGAGACTACAACAGTGATTCTCAACTTTATGGTACCTCAAAATTATTTAGTGGTCTTGATAACAGAGATGACTGGGCCCCACACCCAGAACTTTTCATTCTGTAGGTCTGCAGTGGGGGTTCAAAGCCTTGTATTTTTCATAAATTCCCACTATATTTTAAGGCTACTGATCCTGAGACTATATTTTAAGCACCACTGACCTAGTAGGTGTGAGGACATAATAGCGTAAGTCGCATGCATAAATATTCACATATCTTTAAAGTCCTTACTCATATCCAAATATCACAGTTTTCTCATGCTGTCAACCATTTATTTCATCAACAATTTAATTTGTTTTAAGTTTTATTCATGCATGCATTCTTTTCCTTGCATTAACTAGTTATTTACCAGGTAATTAAATTCAGGTGTTTAATTAGAAAATACTTGACTGGTATAAAGTACAAAGTTCATTGTATTTTTTTTCTGGAATGCCTACAGCTAGAATATAAATACCCATCTCTGATTTGAAAGAAGTATACAGAGGTTGCATTTAGTGTACAAAATAATGTCCTCTTGGATAATTCATGTGAAATAGCTTTCAGCCACTTATCTAGATCAGGATGTGTAAGGAGTGAGTATGTGTGTGTGTGCCTGAATGTGTATTAATGATATGTGCATGTATAGCTTGCATACATGTACAAAATACAAAAAGTTACATATACAAAAATAGTTACATATACAAAAATACATATACATATACAAAAATAGTTATTTTTGTATTTGTAAATATTTGATAAAAATCTTCCAAGCATAAAATCAGGATTTTCTTTACACCAGAAAAGTATTTCCATGAAGTTCATGGAGCTGGAATAAAAACATAAGTCTCATAAAATAGTGTGGAAAAATAACTGCATGTGTATCTTATCGCCTTTGAATAAGGAACATTTTGTGGAGAAATATTTTCACTCTGATTCTTGCCTATACTACAGGTTAAAAAAAAGCCATTTAGAGAAGGATATTTTTAAAACAAAATTTATGTTTGTGCTTATGTGGGAAGCATAGTAACAAAGAAATGTATTTAACTGCAGGATGCTATTTGTTTCTACAGAATATACATGCAATTTTCTATTCTGAGTACACATTTAAATCCATATAAAAAGGGCACTTTATTTTCCAAGGACACTGAGTAGAATAATGAAAACTGACTGCAAAGAAATGAACTCTACTACTGCATATACCTGAAACTTTAAAGGCATCAGAATTAGAAAGCTAAGAAGATAATATCAGCTGCATAATGTGTTCATCCTAATATGTAATTTTAGATAGTAAGGGTCTGAAATAACTATACTGAGTGTCTCCTTTTCTGAATATTTATCTCAATAATACATGCACACACATTCACATATATATATATATATATACATGCATATACACACACATATATATGAACTACATGAGATAAAAAATGAACGAAAATATTCTATTGGCTAAGGAGCTATACAGCAAAATAAATTTTATCTTATTAGTACAGACATTTAAATAAATGCAATATAAGTATCTAGTCTGGAAGAAATAATGATTAAAGGGTCATGATATACACATTAAATACAACTTTCTTTCCCCAATCTGTCTTATTTTTAAATCTTTTTTTTCTTACATGACTGAATCCCTTTCTTTTTGCTGAAATGCCAGTTATTTTAGCGTTCTGTTTTTTCAATGATTTGTTATATTTCAATTCTATCCCATGATTCATACCTAGTGTTCTTGAAGAGAAGCCTTTGTGATTTGCCATACCGTCTCTGGTTTTACCAAAATTCAACTTAAGCCAAGTCTTTGAATACTGGGTAGATGGAGAATTTCACTGGTCCTTTGTTTAATATTGAGAACTTACAGCCAGAGGAGGGGATAGAAATGGGAAAACGCTACACTTGTGAATTAACACACAGATTCATTCATCCTCTTCTTTGTACCAGTTGCTATAAAGGGTCCTTCAGGGCTGTTTATGTATTCAATCCAGACAGCAACACTCCCAGGTTGTTGTTATCTCCACAGAGCATATTCATTAACATGTTAGAACCTGTTCACACTGCTTCCTCTCTCCAAACCATTTTCTTTCCATGCTTCCCATATCCATTGTCAGCCCGTTCATCCTATCAAAAAGCAGCTTGAACTTCAAGGTCTGTCACAAACGACCTCTTCTATATAAAACATGCTTATCTCGTCTACTTGCTGTTAGGAATCATGCCCTTATCTCTGTGCTCTGTAAACATTGTGTAGAGGCTTCCATCTACATTACATGATTGAGCACTTGGATTATAGTTCCTAACATATGTTCCTGCTACTCCACAAAATCTATGAACTACTGGAAAAAATGCCAACAGCTATGCCCATTTGTTATTAGCTAAGAAGGTATTAAAGAGTTTCCATGCACTGCCATCTTCTTTGTAATTTCTGCTAAGTTCTACCAATATTTAAGTGTCTACTATTTCCCTAGGATCTGAGATAATCCTGAAGAATTTAAAGATGGATTGATATTGAAAATTTGGGATAGAAATAACAGATATGTATGCAGGCTACTTCATACAGCAGCAATGTGGTAGCTTTTCTTGAACAAGAAGTCTTATAACACAAGAAAATGGGGAGTACTCTGAATTGAAAGAGGGGAGGTTTTTATTGAGCCTCAGTATTGGGAAACACACAGAGAAAAAAGCTTACTACTAGCAGAGTGTGTGACTTTTCTGCATCAGAAAAGGTGTGTGTGTGTGTGTGTGTGTGTGTGTGTGTGTGTATTTGCCAACAGAACTGGGTGCTTAGGTTTCATGAAGATTTTATAACTGAAAATAAGTGTTTTCCAATAATAAATTATTATGTAATCAGTGAAATAATTGTAGTGAGAAGCCACCAAAATGTTTTTATCCAGTGGAAAGAAATCAGAGTCAGTAGCCACCTTGCCATGTTTCAGGAACTATGGCCATCTGGGGCCAATTCAGTATGTCCAACAGTGGTGATCAGAACACCTCTACATCCGAGAATGGAGTTAAATGTCTTTTAAGAGAAACCTATTTTGTGTTAATCCTTGCTCCATTTTCCAGCGCTGTTTCCTCATCATTAGTGTGATTAAGTATAACCATTTGGACTGAATAAGTACCCTAAAGCTTGGGTGGTGGAAAATCTTAAGATAACATACCTTTCATTTGAACTAGAGAAAACCCAAAATATAGTCAATGAATGGGGCCAGGGAATTATGTAATGGTACTAGGCATTCAGCTAGACTTGTAATTTTCAAATGCCACCAAAGATCTGCCCAATGTTATTCCAAAATACTTAGTCAAATGGGAACATTTCTAAAGGTCTTAAAAATGCACTTTTGTTATGGAACAGTGATATCCATCAGTCTTTGCTGCTCCTGGCCTCCAAACTAGGTTCAACTTTGTCTCCTTTATTACCTTCCAGTTTCCCCCTCCATGTCATACTATGTCTTTTTTTTTAATGATGGGGTTTGATAACAAAACATTGAGAATATAGATAAAAGGAAATATAATTACAGTAGGGTAGCCTGCAAAAGAGGGAACAATAGAAAGGAAAGGAGTACATGGCTAAGACTAGCTGGGTGTTTTGGTGGGCTGGGAAGTCATGAAGAAAGAGGAATCAGAAAGTCGCACAAATGAAGTAAATACAAAAGGTATGTGAATTTTAAATGAAACCTATATGTCCTTCACTGTATTTGGGAAACGTGCAAATACCTTAAGTTTTTTGTTGTTGTTCATTTTATGTAATTGCTGGTCTATTTTCTTCAGCATCAGAAGGCTTTGAGCTTGAGTAATATGGGCCATGGTTTCAATAGAATTATATATTAATTTTCTTTCCCTGTATGTTCCATATTGAATATATGACATCACTCAGACACCAACTTACTGTAAATGGAAACTTCACTGTAAAAGTGAGGGACTTCCAAAAGAAGTACCTGAAAAGAAAATGTGGAAACTGGTAATAGTTTTGTTTACTGGAAAAGTGAATTAATTGTTGACATTTAAGAAGTGGTAGGATTCATTCTGCCAGAAACTGATATATACTAGTAGAATTCTTGGTGATCTGAAACTGGAACTAATTAGGAGTATGGTATTACTGAGAACATGTTCAGTGGTCAAGATATTTATGATTGATTTAACGGAATTATTGATAGTATATATCATGTATTCATAGCAAGGATGAGTGGAAAGAAAGCTAATCAGAATTAAACCCTGTTCTATCTACTTCTGAGGCCACCATTTGTACCCTCAATTTAATTAAATAGTTAAATATGTAATAAAATTTAATATATATTTATACTCACTACATATTTATAATCTAAGCTCTGTTGATATAAATACTCCTTAAATCTATGCTCACTTTGATCTCTAGAAATATGAGTGACAAGAGCTAAATTTATTTTGTAGTCAGGGTTGTTTTGTCCATCTTTGTATTTCCTACGCATATCATCATACCTGGCATTGCACATATTTGGGAAGATATTTGACTTATAAGTGAGTGAGTAAGCACTCCTTTTTGCTAAAGAAGCACATGGTACCACCTCAGAGGATTTGCAAATGACCCTTTTGCAGGTTATGGACCCTTGTTCATGGAAAGCCTGAACTCCTGTGCATGACAGGGAGAGAAATACTTGTCTATCTGATGTTGAAAGATTCTGGAAGTTATTATGCCCCCAGATGTTACATTTCTAATGCCTGAATTATGCCTGTGGTGTAGCAAATAGAATTCTCGAAATCTTCTTAACTAACTCACGTGGGAATCCTAGACAAAGAAGCATAAGGGAGCACTAGGGACCTGTATGCCCTCACCCATCTGGCTGCAGGGGACATGCCTAAACTGAATTTCTCACAAGACCAGTCACTTGCTCTGACTAAAGGAGCTTCAGTATTCTTCAGATACAAAGGTTCCCCAAATATGGAGGTCTGACCTTAAGTAGACATCTCATGTAAAAATTGGTATCTACAGACTGTTGTTGCCCAAGTAGCCAAGTAGCCAGCTTTTGTTCTTGGTTTTTTTGCTTGTTTGTTTGTTTGCTTCACTGACAGAGTCACCGTACACTTGTTCTAGGACAGGAGAAAGCAAGAGAGAAGCAGAGTGTCTCCCCTTCCCAGCATAATTTGCCCGCAACATGACCAATAGAATATTCCTAGAATTTCTCTCCCTAGCTCTACAGGGATATAAGGAATCATTTCTTTTCTTGTTTTTGTTAATCATGGCTTATAGTGATGCCCAATAAAGGCTGCCTCTACACCATGTCATGTGACTGTGAATTATGCCCCAGTGTTCCAACTCCTATTGCAAGATAGACATGACTTCCTGTTAAATTACAAAGTCATCTCTTAGATACAGACATTGCCATCGTTCTTCCACTGGACAGTGCAGGCCAGGGAAGTGGATAGGTAGAGAGTTACATTTTGAAATAAAACTCCCAAGAAAATCTGCTACTTTCCACTGAGTGAACGTTTCAAATTCTTCCTGAGAGGGCAATTCAGTACACATGAGGATATTCAAAAAGTGATGCAATCACTGTTTCCAGTTGCATCTTCACAATAAGATGCCTGCATGATAGGCAGATTCAACTCAGAGGAGTTAAATAAATTGGTCAATGCCACAAAATTAGGATTTGAACTTGAAACTATCTGACCCTAACTTTGATCTTTCCATTTCTTGCTAATGGACACCAGTCAGGGTTCAACAGTCAGTCATTACACAAATAATGATGAATGGTTCCTGAAGGTCAGGGACATTTTCTTCATGACAGCAAGATTTGTCTTTTTTTCTCTATTGGAATATGTGATGGCATAGAGTAATAGGGGCTCATTAATATATGTAAAATATGTAAAATTTTGCATGACCACTTAGGTTAGGTATTATCTCAACTCTAGTGGAAATTTCACGGATGTAAAGATTTTTTTGTTTTGTTTTAGATTTTGTTCAGAGAGGTAATGTGGCACAGCCGATAGGAGTTATCCTCTAAAGTCAAAATGATGACTTCAAGTTCTGTCTTAAACCTTTACCAGTTAGATAACCTTGAACAAGTTTTTAACCTTTCTGATGCTCATTTTTTTTCTGATAATATCACTATCTTTATGGGATTTGTATAAGTTATGCCAAGATAGACTAGTGTATATCAAATTTTAATGTGCAGGCAAATATCTAGGGCTCTTGTTAAAATGCATATTCTGATCCAGGAGCTTTGAGGAGAACTTGAGAGTGTCTATTGTTTTACACAATTCCAGTTAATGCTGATGCTGCTGGATTTTTTGGACTACATTGTGTAGCAGGAGGTAGGGTTTTTTATCGTTAGCACTCAACATTTTAGTCCAGCTAATTCATTGTTTGGGGGAGTTTTTCAGTGCATTGTAGGGTGGTTCATTGTATCCCTAATATCCCTAATTTCTATATATAGAAATAATTAATATATGTTCCTTTCTTTTTACAACATTTATTGCCTTAACAGTGTTTGACTCCAAGATGATAATATCCCCTGGATCAAGAGTTATCAAATTGCCACTCCTTGGGGGCCAAATCTAGCTTACCACCTAATTTTATAAATAAACTTTTACTGAAGCACATACACAGTCATTCATTTACCAATTTTCTATGACTGCTTTTGCACTAAAACAATAGAGTAGTTCAGGCAGAGACTATACAACCCACAAAATCTAAAATATTTACTACCTGGCCCTTAATAGAAAAAGTTTGCCAAGTCTTATTCTTGATACATGAAAATCCTAGATCTTTAGTTCCTTTTAGCTCCTAAGGAGAGTTTCGTAGCAGTCCTCTGGGTATAATTCAATAGCTACTAAGTCAAGAACATTTCCTTTGGGTTGGTCCCAAGGAGAGAGGCTGGATTCTTTCCATTTTTGAAATGAGCCATTGTCTTCCACAACTCAGCATTGTGTAACTGTTTTAGAAAGAGTGGAAATAAGAACATACCCCAAGTACAAGAGAACATTACACACACACACACACACACACACACACACACACACACACACACACACACACATTTGAGCACTGTGAATTTGCATGCCTAATTATTGTAATTGACACTAGTCAGTCACAGGAGCAAACTTTACCCCTTCCCATGGTTGCCAGCTTTACTTAACCTAGTGTATTTGTGCTGATGACTAGCAATTTGCATTTGTACCAGGTACTATAAGAGGCAGACTGTTTTAAAAAACAACACCCGAGGATTTTGAATGGAAAGCACACAGGCAGAGATTTTCCTGAATGGAGGTAAAGAATGTTTTGTTTATGAAGTAAAGTTCTGTGGAAAGCATATAGGTAAGCTGCACTTGTTTGCCTCTTGTAGGAGAAATTTGGACTGTGTAGCTTACAGTACAGTTTCATTCTAGTGTGACTGATCATCACAGGTTATTGCCATTTATAACTGCTTCATGCACTCTCATGCGTACTTGAAGCAACAACATTTTAGAATAGTTCAGGGTTTCTCAATCCACACTATTTGGACCAAATTATTTTCTTTGTTGTGGTGTCTGTACTGTGCATGGTAGAATGCTTAGATAGATCCTGGCTTTTACCCACTATATGTAGGTGTTAATGCTTTTCCCATTCATGACAGTCAAAACTATCTCTAGGCATTGCCAAATAGCTCCTGGGTGTAAAAATCACTCCTGGTTGACCATTTCCGGGCTATATTATTTCACAAGAAGAAATAAGTCCACAATCTCATGGGGTTAATACCCCCCCAAAAAATGCATTTCTTGTTCACATCAATTCTGGGCAGATGTGTGGTAGTTTAATATTCTGAGCTACTTTAATCTTAGAGTATGCCCAAGGAAAATAAAGGGAAAGTGTAGAATTGTGTATAAGCAAGTAAATATTTATGTCAGGAAGTAACATAATTCACATCTGTTCATATTTCATTGATCAGAGTGATTCAGATGGCCTTGCCTATAAGAGGTAAAGAATGAGGACAAAGATGTCTCAAAGAATATCTGTATACATACTGTTGTCTGGACAAGTATATGTTCATCTCTACCTTCTTCCATGAACTTTTGCTGTTGCTGTCAAGGATGGAGAGGCAGGGTAGTACTGTAAAGTGTGGATTCTGAAACCAAAGAACTTTCCATTAATGTGTGTGTTCCTCAGTTTCTTCCATCAGTGTCTTATAGTTTTAAGTGTAAATATCTTTCACCTACTTGATTATATAATAGCTGTGATCTTATGTAAGTTAGATAAGCTTACTATGCTCTAAGTTTCCTCACCTATAAAAAGAGGACTAAAAAATGTACCCTACTCAGGGAGATTGCAAGAATTAGATGTGTCAGTATTTGTAAAGCCTTTAGAGAAATGCCTGAAACAGAATGAACACTATATAAATATGTTTAAATGACAAGAAATAATATACAGAGAGAATAATCATATACTTTTAAAATAAAAAAATATTGAGAGGCTGAGATAAGTATACAAAATAGTGTATATTTAGAGGTATTCATCAACTCTCAAATTTAACACACATCTGTACATTAGAAATACATTACATAAATTAAATGTCTAGAAAGGCATGTTTTCAATAGAAGTCAGTCAGGCAGCTTACCAAGTTTAAAAAATAAATCAATAAAGGTGTAAAACATTTGAAAGTATATTGTAAAAGTTCAACCTAGGCAAAAAAGAGAGAAAGTTACTTTCTGTTTGTTCATCAAAGCCCATTACAACTATAAAATATTGACTACAGGGGCCTCCCTGTGGCATAGGGCTTAAAGTTTCATTGCTATCAAGCTATTGCCAGCCACTGTGGCAGGAGTTTGATCCCTGGCCAGGGAGCTGACCCACATGGCACAGCAGACCTCTCCTGTCTGCCCCTTGTCCCCTCAGCAGTGTATTTCAGTAGATCTGCCTGTTCTGCTCCCCACTCTATCTCTGGTGAATCCCCTCACCCCCTGTACCTCTGGCCTGCTCCACAGTTCTTACATGCATAAAAAAATAAAATTAAATCTTTAAAAAAATGTTGACTATGGATGAAAATGTCTTATCTTGTTTATTATTAGAACTTTTCTAGACTCACTTGAAAATATTTAGTGCCATTTTAAATATCCACATATTGAAAATGTCATGTAAATATTATGTACCTAATTTTTCAGCCTGGAGTAGCATTTGTTCATTTATGGGTATTCATTATATTTATTCATGTAGTAACATTTTCTTTTTTTTTCTTTTTTTTTTTTTTATTTATACATACAAGCTGGGGCACAGGCCAGAGGTGGGGGTGGCAAGAGGGCTCACCAGAGACAGAGCGGGGAGCAGAACAGGCAGATGACGGAAATACACTGCTGAGGGGAGCAGCGGGCGAGGCAGGAGAGGTCTGCCGCACCATGTGGGAATCTCCCCGGCTGGGCATCGAACTCGCATGCCGCTGCCAACAGCTCCACAGCACAGCGCTCAACCGCTACGCCACCAGGGGGGCCCTGTAGTAGCATTTTCTTTCAAGAGAACTTGTTAATGTTCTGTCACCTTTCAAAGAGAACAGTGCCCCTCACCACCATTTACCTCTGTGGTAAGATTGTAGAGCTCACATAACTGATAAAAATAACTGAGTTACAATACACTTTTCTTCAGTGATAGTTGTATTAATTTTAGAAGGCATTTAAGGAACTATTTCACTCTGACTGTATAAAAATAAATGTTCTTTCATGTGTACTGTATTTATGACTTGATTTCTTGAATTTCCCAGATTCACCTGCTGTTCAACTCCCAGACCATTCAACATACTTGGGCATCGGCTTCTATCTTGTCCATCACTTCATCTTTATGTCATTTCTTCAGTAGAATTCTGGTCTAGTCTTTCTGATCATGATTTCTTTTTGTCCCTTGACTCTTTGATTCTTATAATTGCATAAAGTTTCAAGTGATATTCAAGTTATCACCCACTTGCAAGTCTCTTATTAATGGTTTCCTTGAGCTTAGAAGAGAGAATTCAGAAAGAGTAAATAATTTATCTCATGAGATCATGTTTTTCTAAGTGTGCATCAAGGAACACTTGTGTCAGAAGCATGTGATGAGCTTGTTAAAAATGCATGTTTCTAAGCTTCAATTCAGATCTGGTGGATCAGAATGTCTGGGAATGAAGCTGGAAATCTGTATATTAAAAAATTGTCCAGCTTATTTCTAAACATACCCCATCAATATAGCCAAATTCCTTTAATAAGCAATCTTGTAATAGGATGTGTGTGTGTATACATACATACATACATACATATATATTTGTAGAATTAGTAAAAGTGATCAAAATAAGTTATTTGTATTATTTGTCATCATGCATGTGAAATCATCATAGCCCCTTTGCAAAATTATATACATGTGTTTTATAATGATTAAAGGTAGGTTATGATTTTACCTGCTGAATTATTTTACTAGGTTTAGAAATCTGATCGGTAGAAAAGCATCATGAGCTATATATTTAGAGAAAATAATAGTAATAATATGTGTGTGATTGTGTGCATGGAGTTTTAAGTCTACTCCCCCCTCCCCAGTGACTTCATTTTCACAAAAATTTCAGAAACATTTCTAAATAATAGATTATAGTCTCTTGGAGAACAAAGGGAGTGCATCCTTCTATCTCTAAAATATCCTAGTGTGATGAAATATCCTGAATTCCCTTTAAACATTAATAATGATAAGCAAACTCTTCTAAACATTCTTATCCCAGACCATTGTTACCAGAAGTTCTTCTTAAAATGATCGTCTATAATCAAGGAAGAAGAAAAAAGCTCTAATGTCAAAATTTGCTTTCTATATTGTGATTGAGACTCATTTTTCTTTAATTGTTAAGCCCCCTCATTTGGGTGTAGTTATCAGTATAAATACTTTAGAATTGGATTAATCAATAGTTTCAAGATCAGCTTCTTTATTGTATTTTTTAAATTGACTTAATACATTGGTTCACAATATGCTATGTGATTTGAGGGTTTAGGGTCACACCTCTTCAGATGTGTTACCATCCTACCCCACCACCTAAACACTCCAAATCCTCTACCATAACCTACTGGGTGCCCTTTCTTTGCTCCTCTCCTTTTACCCCCACCCCCGGTAGCCTCAATTCTACAGTCAGATTTCAAGGGTTTATTTCTTTATATTCCACTTATGAGTGAAATCACCTGGCATTGGTCTTTCCCTCTTGACTTATTCACTTAGCAAAACTGCCCTCCAGTGTTGCAAATGTCAGTAGCTCATTTTTCAAATAGCTGTTCTGCTGTTTGTGTGTGTGTGGACATATACATATATACATATCTTTATCCACTCACCTATCTTGGGCACTTAGGTTGTTTCCCTCACTTTGCTATTATAAATAGATCTGCATGTTTTTCCCTTTCTTGGGTAGATACCCCAAGATCAGTTTAACCAAGTGAATTTGAATAATGGTATCAGTTTATGATCTTTTTCTATAATTAAAGCATTTTCCACAATCAACCTTCCTTTCTATCAGCATAACAATTGCAGCCCATAAGAAGCGTGGCCCTGTTATTAGAAGTAGAAAAATAATGTAACTCCAAAAGAAACCATTCTTCACAATTTGAAGACATTTGTCCATGGACATCACGTTTGGATTTTATCTTAAGAGTTCTGTGCCCTTTTGCTATGCAGTATCAATCCATTAACTCTCAAAAAAATTCCCAAGCAAGTAGGTGTCACTAACATCTTGACCCATGGATTTTAGTTAAATCTTCATGGAACTTTCCCTAATATCAGTATTAATAGATAAGATGTATCCTACAAACACATATATCATAGATATCAAATAGGAAAAGGATCAGACTCTTTTACAAAAGAAAATATGCAAATATTCTAAAACAAAATGAAATGTAAGTACTATCAATGCATGAGAAAAAAAAAGGGAATAAGAGGTTTCTTTTTTGGCCTAATAAAGTTAATCTAAGCACTTCCTTTATATGTGTACAAACATACACACACACACCACATGCACAACCCCCACATATCATGCATTCTCAGCAAACAGCCCCATTAAAGGAAGGTCAAATTTTAGGCAGTTTTATTTACTATCATTTCTCTCTCTCTCTCTCTCTCTCTCTCTCTCTCTCTCTCTCTCTCTGTCTCTCTGTCTCTCTCTCTCTCTCTCTCTCTCTCTCTCTCTCTCTCCTCTCCCCTCCCTCCCCCCTCCAACTACCTCCATT
The DNA here is from genome assembly GCA_004024925.1 of Scalopus aquaticus. Taxonomy (NCBI): domain Eukaryota; kingdom Metazoa; phylum Chordata; class Mammalia; order Eulipotyphla; family Talpidae; genus Scalopus; species Scalopus aquaticus. The sequence goes on from PVIJ01003299.1 coordinate 76,270, forward strand.
GGTAGTATCTCTTTTTACTAGTATTTCTGTAATGATCTCCAGCCTTTCAACTTGTCTTTTCTCTATGTTGCTGCTATGTGGTCTACACTGTTTAAAAACTTTGTGTGTGTTTTCCTGAAGTCTTTAACAAAAAGTTCCAGCTTTTTAATATATGTTAGAAGATAATGAATAATATAATCCATACCCAACTCCATAGCCACACTGTTCTATCCTTCATAATCCACCAGCCACACTGCTCACATACATACAAAAAAAATATTCTTTGTCCTGGCTGGTCACACCAAGCTTTCTGCTTGGACTTTGCTTTATCTTTTCTCCTTGCTATGTTTCATGTCTTTTTTCTGCCTGGAAAACTCTATCTTCTCTCATCTATTTGGTGAATGTGACTTGTCATTTGCCATTAAACAAGAACCGCTTGAAAACATGTCCTTAAGCAGGATGAATTAGGTGCTGAAGGTAATCCTTTAGGGCTGTGCTTACCCCTACATAGCATTTATCACTTTATATTGAAAGACTTGGCAGCTCTGTCTCTCCTTTACTTGATTGTGGGTTTTACAAAGGTAGGGAATGAATGCTGTTGTGTTGGGGTCTCCAGTGTTTAGCATAACGCCTCCGAAATAATAAACTCAGTGAATGCTTGCTGCACCAGTGAACTTGAAAGTGTTTGATACTTAAGGGAATGGGAGTGGGGAAGGAGGAGGGAAGCCATGATGACACAGCTGAATTTGCAAAGGCAGTGTCCTTTACTTCTCCCTGAAGCAATTTAGGTGGCATGATAAATGTTTCCTGGAGCCTGTGGGAGTAACTAGTCTCACATTTATAGTGACTGTCAGATCAAGGCTCTTGAGTCACACACAAATTTGCAATCTACCTCTCTTCCAAACCTCTCTGTCCTGCTTAAACGGTATAACAGATCCTAAGCCATGTGTCCCTTTGCTTAATGATAATTATGAATATCAAAATAATGAATATCATGTGATTCATTTGTTGACCTTGCATTTCTGATTTTTTTTCCTGTGCAAATACTAAGCTGTGATGCTGTCATATAAGAGGGTGAAGAATTCTATGATCAAATATATTTGAATAGTTTCATGAGTGAAGCACTATTAAAAAATGTCAGTCTCATGCCACATAACCATATTCACGTCAACAACAGACTGCACATATAGGAGAGAGGTCTCAGAATGTGTTTGTCTACTGACACAGTAGCCCATGTAACACAGCATTCATAGCAGAAGTCTCGTATTGCTCATGTTTACTGCATCTCTTGATAGCATAATTTTTCCCTCGTGCTTGATTTAATCTCCTGTTGTTTTGTTCATCGTGGCCCCTAAGTGTACAAAACCCACTGCCAACGTTGCCTGTCAGAGTCTACATGGAGTGATTGACCTGGAAGCAAAATTTAAAATGATGAAACCCTACAAAAATGAAACATCAGCCATGGCTGCTGCCCACCAGTCAGGCATGTCCCATCCCACCATAACTATGCCCTTGAAAACAAGAACAAAGAGACAGAAACTGTTAAGGATCTGCTTCATTGAAGCAAGGACACTAACAAAAACTTGACATGGACCTATATCAGACATGGAGAAACTTAGAATGACTTGGATTGAAGACCAATCACAGAAGTGTACTTCTCTCTCAGTTCTAGGACAATTAAGACCAAATCAAAACGTTGATTTGCAATGTTGAAAGAAAAGACGACCCCACGAAGAGGTTGAATTTACTGGTAGCTCTGGGTGGTTTAAACAATTCAAGAATCATCATTCATTACATAATATGAAAGGGTGCACAATTAAGTCACCTAACAAGGCATTGCTCAAAACATATCCCTATTCTTTAGCAATCCATGGCTGTACTTTATAATATGATACTAAATACTAAATCTGTATGTCACTTCCAAGTAAGAGCTCTTCAAAGTTTTTTTAATTTTCTTTCTTTATTTATATCTTTTACATTGTTGTGTATTCCCTGTGAAGTTCCCACCACCAATTTATTTTGTGAACTAAAAATAATAGCAATCATATTATTTCGAAAGGTAACAAACTCAAAACTCAAAATACTTGAGTGCAGAATTTTGCAGCTATTATTATGCTGATATGCACTGTGAATCTACAAGAAATTGAGAAAGGTGATAAGCAATGATTCGAAAATATATTTGACCGTGAACATTTTTGTTTCTTCTCCCCTAGAGGAAATCTGGTAATAGGAGGTCCTGTGGACTTATTTTAGAACAGTCTAGGAGAATGATCTCATATGTCAAACTGTGAGTAGGACAGAAATTAAAGAACCCAATTCAACCAGCTACTCTCTTTTCTAGAAAATATAGCTTGATTAAAGCAATTCTATAAATACTGATTAAATTAGAATAAATTATGCTTAAGTACACATAGAAAAGAAAATGTTACTGAGCTAGAGATCTATTTTACCACGTAAGGCTTAAATTGGTGTTTTATCTCTAATTTTTTATTCTTTATTTAATCTAGTTTTGCTTAAATTATTCATTCTTATGCTTATTTATTGAGTTTTTTGTTTTAAATCTCTGTAAGACTTATTTAAAACTTGAAGTTTGTCATGTCTGAAACTTGTCCACCTTGCTACCTCAGCAAAGAGACAAGTCCTTTAGAGTGGAATCAAAGGACCTACCTGAACTCCAGTTCTACCTATATCTAATTTTGTGATGAAGGGAACATACAAATCCTTTCTGATCATTGGTTTTGTTTGTGTATTTTATTTTTAATTGATTCAGAATATTACCTGACTTGTTTTGGTTTTGGTAGGGATAACCTAAGGCCTGATACAAAGTGATGTGCATGGTCTTTCCTCAGGTCTTGGGTATTTTAGGCCTTTACTAGTCATTTGTACATCAGTTAGTCAGTCAATTATCCATCCATTCACTAAAAGGCAAATGCAGCTCTCCCCCTCAGCTTGTTTCCCCCTCTCCTACTAGTTTTCAATAGCATTTGCACTGTGATGAAGATCCTGCCATTTTCACACATCTCATTTTTTCCATGATCATCATAAGTTGTCTTATTGCTTCAATAAGCATTTATTTCTCATTACTTTCACACCCTCATTTCTATTAAATACTTCTTTGTCTTCAACTAGATTTGATTGATAAACATAATTCTATAATTTAGTATTTTACTAAGTTTTGCCATTTCTAGAGACATTTTATACTTCAGATATTCAAAATAAAAATGAAGGTAAGCCTACATTATAAAGGAAATCCTTCTCTCTTTAAGTTTCCAGTTTACTGTATTTTGAACAGAAGAGAACTGAACAATATAACCATGGTTTACATAGCTGAGAGGTGTTTCTCTGTACAAGTAAAAGGATGTTGTAAATGGCCAGGTAATAGCTATCCTTTGGACACACTTTGGCATTGTACAAGACATTTTATATTCAATGTCTCATTTGAATTCTTCCAATACCTCTGTGTAATTGGTATCACCATCCCACTTATCAAGAAGGAAGCTCAATATTGAGGTTCTGAGAGGTCAGATAATTTGCCAATATCCCACAGCTAGTTAATGACAGAGCTGCATCTTAATTCAGATCTATCTCATTCCTTCCTACCATACCGCACCAAAAAGCTGAACAGAATTCAGCATATGCTGACTTGAACTGCAACTGATAAATCTGATGAGAAGATACAATTGAAATGTTTCTGGAACAGTATCACAATCAATTTGAAATACACAGTCAAGAAGGGAAAGAATCAGGAAAACTGAGAGCAAAAAAATGAGAGGTTGAAGGGAAGAAAATTAGAGAACTCTATTGAGAAACACAATAGAATAAGGGAATTATAATATCTTGGAAAATAAACTCAACTGATTGGTTTTACTGAAAACACATTATTTCAGCCCTTTGTGCTTTTTCACATTTGATATGTGTTCAATTCCTTGATAATTCTGCAAGTCATTCTGACCAATATACAGATTTCAAATTTATGCATCTTCTGTCTAGTTGGTGAACTTTGTTATACTTTGACTTTATGTAATTATTTAATGGATATATGAAAATATAGAACTAACAAAAATTATAGCTTTATAGGCTGGTTAATATCTTTAATTGAATATGGTATCTTTTTGAATTTGGAGAACTTTTCAACTTGGGAAAAGTTCACTCAACTTTCTATGTTCAGATGAATATCCTGCCTACCTGAGTTTGGAAATACTATTGTGTATTGTAGTTTATTGTCATCTGGGGAGAAGGGGTGAGCTTGTCTCTAGCACAATGGAAAATGAAACAAGTGGTCCTTTACAAAAATAAATCACAGCAATTTTCTTGCTAAGTGAAGAGCTTAGAATACCAGCTGGAAGAAATTTAGAATGATATGGAATTCATGTGACCTTGATTGTTACAACACATTTTAAACTGTATTTCCATGGAAACACTGTGGAAAAAAATAGTGAGAATTTGCTAGATCTGAGAGCAAGGGTGGTAAGAGAGGAACCTTTCCTGCATGTTCTGCATCAAGCCTGTAGCAATGCCCAGATGGGGCCAAAAGTCCAGTCATACATATAACAACTCACTGAAAAATTAGATATTGTGTGTCTCCCTACAAAAATCCACCAGCTCTACACACACACAATCTCTTGATCCTGTCCACCAGGATGACAGCAAGAAGTACAAATTTGTGTTTTTCATCTATTAGGTCATTAATTCTCCCAATTCTCATTCCAAACTACTCAATATATTCCCTTTATTCACCAAACCTTCCCTTCCTTCCCACATTCTTTCTCAGGAATCTTTGTAACTCCTATCAATGTTTAAATCCTTTGTACCTTTGTACTTCAACTGTTCCATAACATAGTTTATAATATCCAGAAGATACCATTTTCCATCTCTAGAGTTAAGCTGGATTTTTTTCCTTGCCCTGCATTTATCTAAAAAACTAGAAGTCAAGTCATAATCCCCCAAGATCCCAATTTCTACTTCTAGACAGTTAAATACTCTCACCTGGGCAAAAACCTTTGTTCCTTTGAGACTTGTTTAGCTATAACTCACTTACCCTCTTCATACCAATCACTTACAGAAATGCTTGCCACTACCTCTCCACTCATTTATTCCACACTTGTTCACAGCAGTCATGTCCTCTCCGACTGCTCTCATATTTCTAGATTTCTTTGATGGAAATCTAACAACTGACATCTAGCTCCCAGGTGCCCTCCTCTATAGCATTTCCCTCCACCCCCCTTACTTTCAAGGTCCTCCTGTAGTATTTGTCACCACCAAAAATATTTCCTCCTCTGAAGTTAATCACAACCTTTTTCCCTCTGCCTTGCCCAAACACCCAATGAACAGTTATTAAAATGCATAAGAACATCAAGTTCAGTACCTTGATATCTTCCCTTGTATATTCTTTTGCACAACTTAGAATGTATGATTCAGAATTATGTCATCCCATTGTAAACAGTTTCATTTACCTTGTTACTCATTTCTTTAAACCTCCTTTAAAAGAAAAAAAGCTTAACCTCAAATAAAACCTAGTTAGCAACTTACCTGCACCTATGAGACTAGATAATGTGATAGAAAAATTATAAAACCAGACAGATTCGTATTGTTAATAACTTAAGATTTTCTGCCTCACACTCCAATAGTCACCTGAACAGATCTCAAAAAAGTTATGATAAATTCATGCCCCTACACTCTACAGAGATTTCCTTCCCGTATCATTTTGAAATAAGAACCCATCGCCTTTCCACAGGCCTATTTTCTTTGGAACCCTGTACCTTTCTCTCTCCATCTGTTCCTCTGGGTGTTATTTCCCACCCTTCCTCAAATTACAATTATCTACATCACATTAAGGAAAGGAAATCAGACAGATCTGAGTAGGCTGAAAAAAAGGAGATAGCTCTAGCCTTAACTCCAAATGTTCAATTGTTATATAGCTAACAATTGAAAGCCATAAAATGTTGGTGAATTATAAAATGAAATATTGATAGTAGATGATTCCCAGAAGGAGATTCATTAGGGAAAGCGACAGGAGAAAAATCAGAAAAGCTGAGGGATGGAGTAGATAAGTCACAAATACCAGCAACCATGAGAACTAAAAAATGCCCCAAATTGTCCAGTGTTTGACAACTTTAGCAAAGAGTTTGTGTGTAGTGTCATAGCTCCTTTTGAGAGACTGGTCAGTGGATTAAAAATACAACACGTGCAGGAACTTATTATGTTTACTGTGAGGGGGGAGAAGTTGCTGGAAACTAAAAGAAATATGAGCACGAGGGAGGGTTTTCTTTTTTTATAAATGATTTCACTTAAATGCTGTTTCACAGAGTGACATTTGAGCTAATGGGAAGAAGCTGTTAAAAAAGGGGAAGTTTGGGAATCAACAGAAAATATTGGGGTGTTGAAAGAACATTTTCCATGAAGGGACCAAGGGGGATTTGATTCTTGTCAGGAATCGATTAGAGCAGTTGTCCCTGGAGAAGCAGCTTCAGCACCACCTGGGGCTTGTTACAATCAGGAACGCACCGACTCCGCCCCAAGGTGGGGCCTATAAAACTTTCTGACCAAAGCTCCCCGTGACTCTGAAGCTCAAGCACCTTTTGGTTCGAGACCCTCAGGATTCGAGAATGAAGCTACCACTTCCACTGTAACAGACGGGAAGGGCAACAAGAGTAAACGCAGGTAAGTCAGTGGTGACATGGGTGAGGGTGGTTGGGAGGTGATGTAGGTGGAGGGGGTCAGGAGGTGAAGTGGATGGAGGAGGGTGTCAGGAGGTGCAAACTTGCAGTTTTGGAGCCAATGGGACGTGGGAATTGGATGTGCAGCATGGTGGCTGTGGTTGTAGTGCTGGATTGTGTATTTGAGTTCCTAAGAGAGTAAATCTTGAAAGTTCTCATCACAGGAAAAAATGATACCTGGTATTAATTGGATTTACTGTGGTGTTTATTTTGCAATGCATACAGAGTCTGATCATTATGTTGTGAGTCTAAAACTGATGTAATGTTGTATATTGATTGCGCCAAAAAAAAAATAAGTTTAAGTTGGAAGAGTTTCTATAAGGAAGCTATATTTTCTCAGCAGAATGTTTGAAAAGTTCTTGCTCCAAGTGGATTGTAGCGTTGGAGTTTTAAGGCTTCTGAAAAACGTTTATAGTAAGTACTCTGGGGTGGGGGGAGATTAATTGTGAACATACGGTAAGATTCTGGTTTGTATGAGGACTTACCTGAGGTTGAAGCGCATGAATTGAGTGCAGGTGATTCCTATAGGCATGATTATTTTTCTGTGTATTCAAGAAATGTGAGCATAAGAGCGCGCAGACTGATTCTGAGTTGCAAACTGATAGTGAGTTAAAAGTTCTGTAAAGGTGTGTCTGAGGGAAGAACAGTACATTTCAAATCTGAAATATTAGCAAGAGAGTGCTTCAAGTGATGGGCTTTTTATCGTTTGTCTTGTTAGAGAAGCAAATGAGTACAACATGATTCTAATCTGAGAAAATAGAAGCCCTCTGCCCATTTTTAATTGGATTGTTTTCCGCAGTTGTGAGTTCATGATACATTTTGGTTGGTGAATCCTTATCTGATAGATGAATTCCAAATAGTTTCTCTCAGTAGAGTGCTTTTCCATTTTTGTTGGTGGTTTCCTTTGCTGCACAAAGCCTTTCTAGATATAGTCTCTGTTGTGTAGTTTTGTTTTCATTGCTTTTGGTGTGAAAAGCACTAACAAGTGGCATACCACCTAAGTTTTCTGGCTTCAGGTCTTACTTTAAAGTCTTTCATCCATTGTGAGTTGATTTTTGTGCAGGGTGTGTAAGATATGGCCCGATTTCATTTTGCTTGTGTCTACAATTTCCCCAGTACCATTTGCTGAGGAGGCTATCAGTTTGGTTGTTCGTTGTGTGTTTTTGGCCTTTGCGTCACAAATGAATTGACCGTATTTCTCTAGGATTATTTCTGGGCTCTCTCTACTGTTGCATTCGTTTGTGTGTTTTAATGCCAATGTCATTGCTGTTTTGATTTACTATAACTTTGTACTATCATTTAAAATAACATTGCATAATGCCTTCAACTTTGTTCTTTCTCAAGATTGGCTTGGCTATTTGGGGTATTTTGTGGTTCTATACAAATATTAGCATTGGTTTTTTTTTTTTTTTTTTTTTTTTTTTTTGACACCACATGTTTATTAAAGACCCAGGAAACCCCTCAAGTTGTTGCAGCCTCTTGGCGTCTTAGAGCAAGCAGAAATATGGAAGAAGGAGGGGCTGGAGGAAGCTTTGTCCTTGCCTGTCCTTCCAGAAAAGCAGATGGAGCTCATACTCCCTCCCTGGGTATACCCAGATGAATAAAAAAACAACAACATAAAACAACAAAAATTAGTTTAAAATAAATAAAATAGAAAATACAAGGGTGGAATGCACTTTCCAAAGTCAGCTAGAAAGGCCTACTAAGCTCATCCCAGATCCATGACTGGGAGTGGGGGCTGCCAGGAGGAGGGCAGAGGTGGTGGTGTGCTTACAGGGGTACACTTTCAGGGGGAGGTGCCTGCAGGTACCAAAGGGGAATAATATTAGCATTGTTGTATCTATTTCTGTGAAAAATGCTATTGGAATTTTGGTGGGGATTGCATTGAATCTGTATATTGCTTTGGGTATAATGAACATTTTATCAATATTTTAATCCATGACCATGGATTAGCTTTCCATTGATTGGTGTCTTCCTCAGTTTCTTCCATTAATGTCTTAGAGTTTTAAATGTACAAATCTTTCACCTACTTGGGTATATAATATGTGAATTATACGTTAATTGGAAAAAATGGGGTTGTAAAAGTACAATATAGAGAAGACAATTGAAAATGGCTGACAAAGATTAAAGATAGTAAAAAATATATATTGCAGAGAGAATGGTAAGAGGCTGCCTGAATGATGTGTACTATCAGTGAAAACATTAAAAATGTGTTACTTTGTGTCTGCCATGAAATGGGGTTTCCAAAGGGATACAATGGAAATATTTGGAGAGAAAGGAATCGTATGAGTTCATGTAGGAAGAAAAAGGGATAAAGTAGTGTGGGAACTATGAAACAGATGGTTGTGGATGTGTAAAGAATGCACAGAGTTAGGAATTTGAACAAGGAAAGGAACCAGGTGAAACTGGAAAACAATTAGATCGACAAATTGGTCAAAATGATAAAATGATGAAAAGTGATGATTTGAAGCTATTGATTTCTGGAATTGACTTTTATTTTTGTGTTCAGTACTTACATTTAATTATTTCATTTCAAATTTCTAAACTGTTTTATTCTAGTATAACTACTGTCTTTGTTTGACATGTCATATTGAATTTTTAAATAGGTTTCCTACATTCATCGAGTTATTTGAAATCGAATTGGTCAAAAATAAGCTTTTCCAGCTATCATTATATACCATAAAAACTATTGTATTGTGAACCGCCAGGAGTTTGCATCTGTTTTCTGGTTTTATAAATCTATATACTTTATAAATTAATTGCATTTGTATCTTCAATTAATTACAGTTGGCAGTAACTTACAGTTTAGCTATACTACCAATGTATTCAAGTGTACATTTACATTATATTTTGAAACTCGGCATATATATAAATAGGTAACATCTAGACAGAATGTTGAATTGCTAAGAAATGGAGAGATACCTCATAACTAAAATAATGCAAACTAAAATAATAAATCATTTGATATCATGATGATATAAAAAATAATATATCTGATTATTAGTGTTAGGAAGTTGATTGTTACACGTTGCTGATAGGGATATAAATTGGTACTTGGAGAACAATCAAGCAATCTACAAAAGGAATATATGCATACTTTATCATCAAGCAGTACTATTTCTTTCTGCTTTCCCTAGAGACACTTTTTCAGCTTTTGTCTAGGGATATTTATTGCAGTACTTTTAAAAGGCAAGACATTGTTAATGATATAACTTTTTTCAGTAAAAGAACGAGTAAGTATACTATAATTTATTTATTATAGAACATTCTTCAACAATTAGTATTAGCTTTATGTAAAAACAGGAAAATTTAGGAATATTTTAGTTAGAAAGCAAATTGCAAAATGAGGTAATAGAATGGTATCATTTATATAAAGATTTGAAATATACAAGTGTTACTATCTATGCATATATAATTATTCAATAAAAGTATAAAAGATGTAAAATGTGAACCAATAAAAGTGGTAGTTGTCTCTGCAGGAGAAAGATTGGAAAATGGATGGGAAGGACAGGGCGTTGGCTTTATCTAGAAAACACTATTCCTTTAAATAAAAAGAGACAAAGAATAATGTCAAATAATAACTATTATTTGTGATGAGTAAATAGTTATATTTCCTGTGTTTGAACTGTTTGATAACAAAGATGAAATTTTGCAAAATAAGAACCCTGAAAAGACAATAAATATGTAGTCCCCACCCAAGCTGATACAGACCTGACATTTCTAAAGTGAAAGAATAAATAGGAGACCATGTATGTGATTCTCAACAGTACAGTTCATGCTTAAATACACCAAGATAGAAGAGGTCAGGTAACAAAGAGGAACTGTATTGGTTAAGATTCTGCATATAAAATTTTGATGGTGTACTTCTTATCACCTTGAGACATGAATTCAGTTAGAATGGTGATTAAATTAATTAATACCTGCAAAGAACAGCACCAGGCATACTAAACACTCAATAAATGTTGGTTATACTTGCTATTATAAGAGATTATAGAAGTGACTAGCTCTCAAAATCATTGACAAGTCAATAATAACATCATACAACTAAGGACTGAGTTAGGACACTACTGAGGCATAAGCATTCCACATATGGCTCTCATTTAATCTGCATATTTCAGGCAGGCAGAAAATTGTGATGAACAGGTCCTTGCCTTTATTGTCTTGTAAATAATTGAAAGGAAAAGGAACAAAGGCATTGCCATTGCAAGGATTCAGAACCAGCAGAGTGGTGGATTTTATTTTTACAATTTCTGTGTGTATTATCCTTCCTAAGCCTGGCAAAGTGGAAATATGGATAGCATTGAAAACATGGGAATGGTATAAACTTTGGAACGGATCATTTCAGGATCCAAATCAAGAAACAACTTTCTTAACTAGGCAAATAATAATGAAAAAAATGTCGATAATCTGTGCTTCAGAAATATCATCTCATAAAAAATAATGCATGGCCCACTTCCTAGTATTACTGTAGAGTCTGTAGGAAAAAGTATAGAGGCATAAGCTCAGAATTGAGCACTGATGTAAGTGATAATAGTTTCTTTAGTAAAAATAGCATCAGCCTTCACAATATCTAGCGGCACATGGTTTAATATTTCCACTCTTATGACTTGGTCATTTCTGTAAGAATCATTAGCAATCACAGACAACTTAAAATAACTTAAAATGTAAATCATGTAGCTACACAGTTCTGTGACCCAGTCCAGTAATTCCATGAGCACTATTAAACATGTATTATTGCTATCACCACCTTTCCTATTTGAAATCCTTCCATACAACACCCTCCCACCACCATCACAGCTATTAGGCAGAAGTTGTAAGAAAATGTGGATTCACTGATAAAACTACTACCCCTGCAAACCTCTCAGTTTCACTTGCTATCTGAAAGTAGAGTATTCCTATTTAGTATGATTTGGTAGATAGGTTATTTGGAGGGTCTGGGAATGTTCAAAAATGATTCCATATAAATTGAGCAATCAGAAGATGAGTAAGTTCCAAGGATTTAAAGTACAATGATGTACTGTAGAGTATATCCTGATAGTTGACCACACTGTATACTTGTATATACTCTCACCATAACAACACTTAGCATGACAACAGTAAAATGGTGATTATGTGAGGTGATGGATGTATTAGGGGACCCTTTTGTGGCAAACATTTTGCAATATATAGATGTATCAAATCATTGCATTGTGTACCTTAAACATGCATATTATTCTATGTGAATTATATTTCAATGAAAAGTGTTCATGCATTAATAGCTTAGCAAAGTATTACCAGTTGTCTTCCCTCTAGCCTTGTACCTGCTCTCTGCCCCTCCATATCATTGCATACGTGTAAATTAGAGGAAAGTGGCTTCAAAGTCATTGCCTGAATAGAAATTTTTATTTCAACTGTATAGAGGGTTATGCTTTAGAGCCTCAAAAATAGGCATTTTCGATGTGAGTTTTATTAAAAATAAAAATGGAAGCATCATGAGGAATCCATTAGAACTACGAAACAATGAAGCTGCCTATCACACATTTGTTTTCCTTTACCTTGCAGTCTGGAACTATTATGTAAGCTTTCTTTCATTAAAATGAAAGATGTTCTGTAGATAAATGTGAATGCAGCACAGTTTTGTTTTTTTCTGGTGAACCTGTGTACTGATAGTAACGACTAGTTAATGGCTGAAGTTCCCTTCACTTTAGGCAGTTCTAAAATAAGTTTTGCGAGGAACAACTTACTAGTAATTAGAATGTTAAGAATTTTAAATGGGGAAGGAAGTTTGAAGGACATCTAATCCTAAATCCTTGGCTGTGCCAAAGCAGCCCTCAGTATGACTGCAGTGTCTCTTGTGGATCTTGGCCCCTACTTGGTGTTCAGAATGTATTAATTCCTAAGATCTCTGTTTTCTGTACACTGAACAGTGAAAGAACTTTCAAAACGAATCTGCAGAGAATTGGACCTGGTTTGTTTTTTTTGTTTTTTTTTTTGTTTGTTTGTTTGTTTTTGTGAACTTCTACCAGTTGGTGGACCAAATTGCTGCTTTCCTTATTAAGAATTTATCAGCTGGATGTTTGATAGTTATTTCTAAAACTTATACATCTGTGATTACCAAGCTAAGCCAAGAAGTCTTTCATTTTCCAGTTGATTCTCCTCTTTCTCACAACAGCTAGATGTATTATTAAATGAAAATACAGTTAAAACCCCCCCATGCACTATGCCTTCATCAGCCATAATCCTAACCTGCTCCCATGCACACTAAAACTCCTTGAAGAAGGTGATGATTCTCAGTCTTAAGTTTTTCACTGACTTTCAATGTGTTTTTCTCACTTATGTTCACCTTTTGATGAACACAGAGATACTCCAAACATCATTCCAATGTGTGGTGAGCTTTTGGATATGTAGAGAAGAGCCTCAGATATAGGTAGAAACTTGTTACTATAGCAATAACAAGTTTGAAATTACTAAATATTTCCTCCTAACTGAAATAGCAAGTCAAAAGAATTGCAACCTTGATTTAGAAGATGTAGTGATACAGAGCTGGCAATTGAGTGCTAGGGACTTTATTCTCATTTGTTACTTGAGTTTTTCCAGTGCACATGATTGACAGTTCCTCAGAATAATAGGATTATGGAGAACTTAATCAGGTGTTGACTTCAATTGAAATGAGTGTTCCATAACTGAACACACTAATGGAGCAAATTAATAAAGCCCCTAGAATTTAATAGGAAATTATTGATCTGGCAAATGAATTTTTCTCCAAATTCCAGAGTTATTTTTCACTCAGGCAGAGCAGCAGGAAATCATGACTCAGATTTATCGATTATCTTCTTTTTCTATCATAACCTGGAAAATAGGGGCACTGATATCTCATCACCTAGTAAGTCCTTCTCTCTGTTATATTAAACTCATCATGGCATCATATCATGATCTAGAAAGTAGAAGGTAGCATACACCCTAGATTCCTTGGTAAGATGGAAATATCAAATCAGAATATATATCCTTGGGAAACATATTACCGCACACAATTTCCTATGAATTTTGTATTCTTAAAAATGTTAAAACAAGTCCTCAAAAGTCAAGGACATATACCTCAAGAGATGTTGTATCTTTCATCCCCCTAACTACAAAGAAAGTGGAGTGCTAAACACTCGATTTGGGAGGCAACAAAGACCAATGGTCACGTGTGTGCGTGTGTGTGTGTGTGTGTCTACACATGTATTTCATTTTTGCTCATCTGCCTGTATAATTTGAATAATTTCAAATGAGTTAAAAATTGCAAGTTATACAATTCCTGGTGAATTGTAAACATTGACAATTCAAAAATAAAAGTGTTAAACTTCTTTTCAAATGTCCCATGGAATCTAAATGCCATAGCAACTTGATACCTACCAGCAATTTATAAAAATAATGAAAAACCTGTCCTATAGTAGCCATAAATTGTACATCTGTCCTTATCCTCCTTGAACTTGTATTAGCATTCTGCTTCTCTTACAGAATTGAATCCTATTATCTTTTATGCCTGAATGATTTTATTGACCACACTATCATGCTTTTCTGCTACAAAAATATTTTTAGTATTTTTAAAAAACTACCTGTGATCATAAGACTCTAAGCATTAAACAATACAGTTTACATTGAGTCATTATAATTAATAAACAACTGAACAAATGACATAGACATACTAGTGATTTTGATCAATTATTAAGCTTATAACTATATTGCAAATTCATCTTTTAATAAAATAGGGTATTTCCAATGAATTTAGGTATTTATGGAACAAAAATACTTATTGCAAAAGTGCAATAATTTTATGTATTTTTTGGAAATGTTTGCAGAAAAACGTTATTCATATGGACAAGTAGATTGGAATGGAAGACTTTTTTCTTCCTGTAGTGTTAATCAATTTTTAAAGAACTTCTGAAGTGTAAGCCCAAACAAATAAGCAAAAATTCCAAATAGTGATATGTTAGCAAAAATTATTCTTAATGATTTAATAGCCAGAAACTCATACCCTCCCATTTTGCTAACAACAAAGAATTAAAAACCCTATTGCTTACAAAAGGATATTATATTTTAAAATTCAGTCATTACAGTGGCTCATTTCTAAAATTTTGGAGAGAAAAATAATTCAAAAAAATGTAAAATCACTATCACCTATACTTTTTACTCTTACACCTAAATAGAGGAATCTTATTTCAACCCAGTATAGTCAGACAAACTTAAGAAAATTGCAAGATTATTAATTTTAAAACACTTTTTCCAATAAAATATTATTCATATTTTATGTTAAATACATTAAATATATTTTTAAAACTTTAGCAACACAAGCTTAGTTTATTCAATACATGGAAAAGTTCATATAAAAACAGATATTTAATTGCTTCTCACATGTCTTGCCTACACATTGGCATTATTCTAATTAGTTTATCCTTTTGATTAATTGGTGTCTATGCAGTCCGAAATACTTAGTGTTTTTAGGTAATTTTTTTATAATTACGTTAAATGAGACTATCAATCACTTTCAAACTAATATGTTAATTGGAAATATGTCACTTTAGAATTCTAAATATGAGGGGTGGAGGAGAAAGAAGGAATGAGAGCTGGAAAGGGGAAGAAAAGGCAGAGAAGAAAGAGTATAAAAAAAAACTGGGAAAGAAGGGAGTTAAGAGATTGTGTTGGTATTTGAGGCTGATGTACACTCAAACTCTTATGCTTTCTTGGAGTGTAACAATTAACAGTAGACTACACTCAAGCAATAATATAAAAGTATAATGTCAGTATTATTAATGATCTACATAGAGCACAAATAATCTTGGAAGTCAGAGGCAGTCTGAAGATTGAATTGAATTGGAGGACACAGCCTTATTGTGAAACAAGAAAGTGATTTTGTTGTATTCAACATATTGTTTCTCAAATCTATTGGTGATAATGTATAGGTTTAGTCTGTCCATTTTAATGAATGTGTAGTATCTCATTCTTAATGTGTGCTTTTCCACATGGATGAAATAGGCATGCTTAAATGTACAATACATGCTCCAAAACATGCATATATCTCTCTAATACCATTTAATTGTATAACACATAATGGAATGAATATTCTTGTCATATGAAAGCTTTAAGTGTTGAGTTTCCTATCTAGACCAAATGAAAGAAAATCCAAGTCTGCACACAAGATTTTTAACTCCCCACCCTTAGCTAACTTCATTTAGGTATGTTAATAAATATTGCCTACAGCTTTTAGTAATTAAAACTTTTAAAGTTATATGGAGTATGTATAACTTTGATATGTATTAGGAATCAAAGATAAATTAGATATGATACCATCTTGATGGAATTTCTACTCCAATATGGGCAAATGAATCAACATATATATAAACCATTAAGTTTGTATAAGTAGTGCAGGTTCTATGATTTCTGGAATATTATTGGGCAAAATGTAAAGAATTGGTTAAAAAATAACAAGATTGGGAATTGGAATAGTCATTTGGAAGTAATGCTTGAAAAATACCTAAGAGCCTTCTAGGCATATGTTAGATTGAGAGGACTTCATAAACTAAGGTACGGAGGTGAAAAACAACATGGGACAAAATAAAAAGAGAGTTTCAGATAATTCAGTACATTTGGCACACAGTTGATGAGGCATGGGAAGGTGAGTGAGGAAACTGGAAAAGTAATGGAGCACCAGATGACAGAGAGAATTTTATACCATGATAATCCATCTGGGCTTTATTCTGTAGATAAAGGCAAGTGTGAAGTGTTTTCAGGCATGGAAATGGCTTAAGATTTGGGTCTTAGGAAGATTATACTGGTGACAGGACAAAATAGATTGGAGGAGGTGGTAAGACGAGGAGTCAGAAATGCCAGTTAGAAGGCTATTACAATATCCTGGGCAAGGGAAAATGAGGCCCTGAAATGAGGCAATATTCTCTCCTGATGGAAATACATTCAGCCTAATAACATCCGAAAGACTGAAGAGTGTCGAATTTATGTTATCAGTAGATCACTCATTTGTTGCTTTTGTAACTGGCCTCGGCCACTATTCTTTCAAAATTATATTTCTCTATTAAGCAGACTCTTATCCATCTCCACAGGTAGGAACTTGACATCTCTATGGGCCATGGCAAACACATCATCTCTAAGTTATCATTCTTTTATTGCACCATTTAAAGATTTATTTGGTCTTTATACTTGACTGCCTTTACCCTCTTCCTTTCATGAAGTGTTGATGCTATTTTTTAATGCCCAGTCGACATCATTCAATTTAGACTTAACTCTCCCCACCATCAAATATAAAAAATAAAACTAAACATCAAAAAAAAAACACATATTTTTTTCCTGAAATAACCACCAGCCAAACTCAGATGTTAATGTCAGTGATTCTCCTGCTCTTTTTTTTTTTAATACCCTAGATTAAATTCCAAAGCATGTATCACCAGGTCTCCATTTTTAGATTTAACTATAGATTCCAACTATTAATTATACATTGGTGTTGCCCACTTTTATCATCGAAGACTACCACATAGGTCTTTAGATATCTGCAGCTTTAATTATAGTCCCTTGCAAATAAGAAATTCATTTTATTTATAATCAATCTCATGCTAATCTAATAGTTCAGCAACCAAACTGGGATCAGAGTCTAAACACTGTAAAAGCCCAATGTAAAATGCTTTAATTGAATCACAAAGGGAAAAAGCTGTAATCCTATAAATCAGCCTCAGGAATTTGACGTGCTGAGCATGCTTTTCTAGAACTTTTAATTGTATGACACAGCAAGCATCATAAGTCTATAGAAAGGAATGTACTTCCTATAAGTAATTGTGTTATATAATTTAAAATGTCATACTAATAATACTTGTTTTTGAGCCCACTGCATCATCCTTAGTCATCGATACAAACCCTTTAGGCTTACACAAATATGTGTGTGAGCAAAACAACAAATGGTTAGACTCTGGTAAAGTGTTCTGGTAAGATCAAGATTTCAAACTCAGTAGACAAAGAAGAGGGTACCTTTCTAGTATGTTGCTTTGGTCATCTTCTATGCTGTCCAGGTAAACTGTCCCCCAGACTTTCATATAAGCAAGGCATGAAGGGTGATGTAGTAGAAAAGATAACCTAGGGGAATTGTCTTCAAGTTATCGTGGTGAAAAATATTGAGTGGTTTCACTTATAGAAGGAATATAGGGGAACCAAATAAGAGATTAGGAGGAGAAAATAAAAACAACAACAAAAACAAAAACTAGCAGTCAACCATAAATAAGAGACATTCAGCAAGGGAGGGGGTAAGATAAACGTTCAAAATGGGGGAGAAAAGAGCACAAGGAACTATGGTGACGATTCATGAGTTAATTGGTGGTGGGTAACCTATGGGGTATACAATAATGTAAAAGATAAAAGTAAAAAATATAATTAAAGATATTTATCTTTGCATGGTAAATTTGTTGTTTTTATATGTAATGGTTTATTTTGGAGGCTTTGTTAGTAAATAAAATGTGTTGTGTAGTCAACCCATTCATTCATGTCTTTGCTATAGGTCTTAGTTATAAAAAGCTCACTCCCACATGTGGGAGGTTGTGAAGTCTACATCAGATAATGTCTGTAAGCCTGACAGGAGTGTGGGTTCGATAAATTGTAGTTAGCCTCCTTTTCCTTTCCTACTCCCTGTTCTTTTCTCCTCATCCTCAGTTCAAATTCCAGATGAAACAACCATATTAGTTCTTTCATCTGCCCAAGGACACAGTCCTTTGTCAACCATTCATATTGGAACTTGCATTGTCAGTCACCAAGGCAACAGGACTGAGTGGATGAATTTCATACTTTGTGATGTAACCACTCAAGATTGCTAGTCCCGAATATTGGTCTTTAAAATAAAAGTAGCACATTTTTAATGGGGTCATGTTAACTTCTTTGTTGCTTTGTTAGTAATTTGGAAAATTAAACAGAGGGCAAAAATTTAAAAAATAATTTATTTACTAATTTGTACCAAATAAACTAATAGCTTTATCTAAGGATTGAATCATAATAAAAATTATTTTTTAAAGATGCTCAACAGTTATGAACAAAAATACTGACTGGCCCCTTTCTAGAACTGTTTTTCATAACCATTTCATAATTAAAGTGATCTTTAATGCATGGTTGTATTTCTGAGTTTCCCCTCTGGGTGAATCCTATTGGGTAACCTGCTCATTGCAAAACCCATTGCTGTGTTTTCTCCCTTTCTGATACCACAGTTTCCTCATCCTTTTTTGTACTTCTGGGCTCAACTCCCAGGTAAAAGACCTATGCACAAGCCTTTGTTAAGGTATGATGGGAAGTTCAGGAGACACAAACTAAGAATGGAAAGTGGTCACTCAAGGCACAAGGCAAATATAAATAAATATTTATCAAAAGCACTGCAAAATGCTTTTTTAGTACCCTGATCTTTGATATTACTATAATCCCAACAGGCACTAATCACTGATTAACCGATGTGTAAAGATTTATTTTCATTGGCATAGTCTTCTAAAATATTGCCTTTTCCCTCATGGTATAGCCAGTGTTCTGCTTATGGTGAACTCTAAGTGGCTTATTTAGCATGTGTCTCACAGGTTGTTCTTGATTTGGATCATTCGGAGTGTGAATATGAATGAAGCCTGGGGCTTAGGAAGAATAGGTTACAGGACATGGATTGTTTTCAGAAGACAACTTCCTTTCTTTGAATGTTTTTGAATCATTTCACTCATGAGTCTTATTGCAGCTGACTCTGGTCCCTTAGACTACAATTCTGGTAATGGGAGAAGGGGACTGTTCCGACATAATTGGAAGTTTTTTAGATATGAAGAACAGAATGTACATTAGTCCTGATGAGAAACAATTCTTTGACATGATGAGGAATTGTTCAACCCAGATAAAGGATATTGACACTCTTTTCTGTGGGTCTCTCTGTTGCCCAAATAGAGAACTTTGCTTTATGCTTTGGGAAGGTATGTCTAGTAAGTATATTAACAAATCTTGTTGAATTTGATATAAAAAGATCATTAGTTGAGTGTCTGCCCTTGTGCCTAACACTATGCTTAAACACTGTCCCAAGCAACCTCCTTTAAGTGTCCTCCAACCATGAGGTAGAGGCATCATTGTCCAGTTTTACAGGTAAAGAAGGAAACTTAGAAAAGTTAGGGTGCCAGAAGCTGGCAATTGCAACTCCAGGAGTTGCTCTTCCCAGGGCTCTTCCTAGCACTCCATGATTCAATAGATTTGAAAATGTGTAACCTGATGAAAAATCAATAGCCAACACAGTTGCAATAATTCTCCTGATATGTGCTCTTAAAAAGTTGTTTCTCTTCTTAATTATTCCCTTTATCTTCTGATGGAGATAATAACTCTAAAGATGACATTTTGCACAAGAATTTTATAGTAAAACAAATGATGTAATTTATTCTCCCATATTCTTAATGTAGCACATAGCAGCATTCTAAGTACTAGTGTTAAACCTACAATTTTGCCTATCATAGACATAATGAAACCCAACCAAAAACCTAGCTGGTGGTTAATCATAGAAAATGAGTGCCACTCAACCTGATATGAATGTAAATTCCCAGCACACCATCCAGATCTTCACCTAAATAATTGGAAATGCAAACAATTCTTATCCTGCCTTCCCTGCTCCCCAAATAGATTCACAAGGTTGAAAAGCTTATATGTATGATTATGTGCTAAATGATAACCACATCCAAAATAAACATCTTGTTCAGAAGAGCTTAATGAGCTCCATAGAATTTCATGACAACAGAAACCCTAAGACAACTATAACTTACCCAGAATGGCATTGTATTCATTTTTGCTCAGCTATAACCCAAGATTTTCTACAACTCAGACTTGGTGTTTATTTTCCTGTATTACTTAGTTTAAAATATGCAAGATATCTCAGTACACTGTATGAAATCCAATCTTAGAGAATCCTTATCCTTATAGTTTCATTAATGTTAGAAACATATGTTAAAACTTTCTGGAAATTTATTTTTAAAGCCCTCAATTCTTCTTTCATTTACAGAAACAGGTAGCAGATTGCTGCAGGGAGACCAAACTTACAGGAGTTTTGCTTGATACTGGAAGAGCAAGATAAGAGTACTCACTTGTCTGGTTAACCCTTTGCCTCCATTAAAAATAAATGCACTGGAGACAAAAGAATGGGTTAATTAATATAATTCATTGGTAAATTAAGGTTAGAAATTGCCAATTATCAGCCACAATCTATTTAGGAAATTGCATATCTTTATTTTAGGATATAACATTTGGCAAATGAAAGAGCTAATTCATATTGTATATCTTTGTGAAAAGGGATTTGCTACCAAAAAGGATTGGTTCCAGATGGCTAAGCATTTTTGATCTGTCCTTGAAGACTCATACCCATTGCTGATTTAGAAGAACATGTTGGTGATTAGCATCTAAATTTTAAATGGATGGCTAAAGTAGGTTTGTGAGTGAGAAAGCCTAGTGAAACACAGAGGCATTGCTTTAAATGTCAAAGAAACTTCCAACACCAATAGATTATGTAATTCCAAATTAGCTGGGCAACCAAAAACTTAACAGATTCACAAATTTCATCTCACAGTCATATTTTCAAGTACCTTACTTTAGTTTAGAAATTTCCAAGATCCTCACAGGACTGAGTTTCACAAATACAATACAGTAGAGAAAATCTTCAATTCTGTAATTAAAAAGACCTGGGTCCCAATCTTAGCTCTTTATTACTTACTAGTGATAGTGCCTACCTCAGGTTAGTTACTGTTCTAGTTTCCATAGATCTTAAATAGTGATAATTATAGTCATAATTACATGGCATTGTTGGAAAATAAAAATCAAACAATGTGCATGAAGCATTTAACACACAGTAAGCTCTCCATTGCTGATCTTGCATTTGTTGGTTATCAAGGAGGCTGGCTCAAATATGTAATGATTCAATAACATTAAGTGAAATTCCCAAATATATATCATGTGGGATTGACCAACTCACCTACATATTTAATGTATTGAACATATAATACATACTAGTTGCAAAATGTTGCTTATTCTTCATTCTCACTTTCATCTTCAGTGTCAATGCCATTGACACCACTAGTGTTAGTACACTTTGATTTATAAAATATATCTCCACAGCACATTTTCTTCAACTTTACATAGTGTAAGATATGCTATTGTTTAATTCATGGACACAGCTATCACTGGAAAATGTATTTAGAACCACAGGAGTACATTTAAATTGTATTAGTATTTTTTTGTTTAATAGGCATATGTTTATGGTCATATAACTATGATCATTATAACTATCTGTTAACTTTATTTTAAAGCAATCTTTGTAAAATCTATTTAAAGTATTGAATGAAATGTTTTGGGATGATTAGTTTAATCCTGGGAGATATAAGAAAGCTTCCCCTGAGTAGCTAGTGTATGAATTGAGTATCTAACCTGAGTATCTTCCCCTGAGTAGCTAGTGTATGAATTGAGGTGTTTAGTGGAGGATGGTGACAACAGTCCCAGGGTATATTTATACCAGGGATACCAGCCAAAAGTCTTCAGCACTAACATAGGAGTTGACTATAAATTGCAATGAATTAGAAAATGAGTGGAGACATCAAATCAGGTAGTTATATCAAAGAGGGAAGTACACTGCTCCATAAAATGCAGTGTCTGGTTGCATATAAGAAATTAAGAGATATCATAACATGACCAATAGTTGTTTGTGAAATGAATGAGAAAAAGAACAAAAATAAGCACGTTTTCAATAAATGATATAGTTGGCAAAGGGGGTTTTAGTGGCCAGGGAGGTAAGAAATCCAAGAAGTGGGGCACAGAAAACATGTAACTGAAGAGTAGTAGTAAGTGGCACATTACTGGCAGACACTTAGATACAGGAGTCTTCATATATGGGGACAGATACAAAGAGAATGTGTTGCATTGAGGGGGAAACTGCCCACACACAGAATGGCTAGGGGCTAGGTTTTTCTTCTTGAGTGTGTACACTGGAGTGTTACAGTGTACAGTGTACAGTGGAGTGTTACACTTAGGAAAACCATCTGTGGACTAGTAGAAAGAGCATTGGACATGATCAAAAGGAACTGAATTCACATCTGAGATTCACTAATGCACTGTGTGGCATTAGCTAGTTTATTTTTCTTCTGAATATATCATCACTATTGAAAAGATTTAAATGAGCTAATTTACATAGTCTACAGCTAACTGCCTGCCACACAGTAGACATTCAGTTAATGTCTAATACTAATCTAGAAGGGGAAAAAATGGGAAATATCTAACTTTCTACTGAAAGTAGAACTTGTACAATCCAAATTTAGCCT
This sequence comes from Scalopus aquaticus, assembly GCA_004024925.1. Classification (NCBI taxonomy): domain Eukaryota; kingdom Metazoa; phylum Chordata; class Mammalia; order Eulipotyphla; family Talpidae; genus Scalopus; species Scalopus aquaticus. The sequence continues at coordinate 99,278 of PVIJ01003299.1, forward strand.
GTGTAGGTGAGACAAGAAAAGGGAAGTTCAAGGACTGGAGAAGCATCCAGGCTAGTCAGAGAATCCTTGTGAGCAGTGGCAGAAATAATTGCTGTGGCATCTCAGATTATGATTCCCTCATACTATGGTCTTTGCGTGATTAAAAATGTTTTCTTCTCCCCATAAGGGGGCACATGGTACATAGATTTATACATTTTTCTCATGCTTTTTTGAAATGGAGTTAGATGAACAGATTCACTTCGTTTTTTCTGATTGTTTAAACAGTGTAACCCAGTAGAGAATCCAAATGTTTTCTTAAAGGCAACGATGCCTTAGATTGACCTATATATGGCACACTAGAGTCTTAAAGATTTAAAGAGGAAAATGGAAAAAGTTTGGCAATATTTTGGTTAAGGCAGTTGATGTGCAGATGAGACCATTAACAGGGGGAGCTGTAAAGTGTCGTGGGTCATGTCTAAAGTTGAAAGAAGACGCTTAATGGCCAGAGACCAGGACCATGTCTGTATTCTCACAGGGTCTCTGAGCAGACTTACCTAGCAAATCGGTCAGAGCATTAGCACCAAGAATTGGATCCTGAGGGACTGGCTTGCAGATTATTAATCCAGAAATAACCCAAAGAAGCAGAGGTACTGAGTGAGAGATTTGTACGTATCTAAATCAGTACTCCAGCAGCTCTACCTGGAAGGGAAGGTGAAAGAAGCCTGCAGGAGAGCCTCGTGCACAGAGACCTGGCAGGTAGGGGGTTGTGGCCAGCAGCTCCCCTGGAGGCCACTTTGAGCAGAGGGAAATAAAGGTAGAAAAGCTGGTGGTGTTGGCCTCAGAACTCCGGGATTCGTCCATGGCAATAAAGTGGGTTCTTGGAACAGAATCAGAATCTCCTGTGGTGCTGCTAAAATGTGGCTTCCTGAGCCCCGGCTTGGACTACATATCTGCTTTTGCACAAGCTCCACAGGTCAATCATAGGACCCTAAAGTTCTGAAACTCTTGCTCTGTAGTTGCAGATGAAGGAAATAACATAAGAGATAACTGGCCAGATAAGGACTGAATCTCTACTAGTTTCTTGAGGAAAGAGCAGAGGTTGCCTTTTGTAGCTGATCGGCTCTGTAAAGTACTTACAGTCTGTTCCCTGGGGCCATGGGCTATCAAGGAGCACTGACTTCTTGCCTTCTGTATGAGAAAAGAACTTTTTCACTGTTCCTCATTCGGGTCCAATAGCAAAAGAAACTTCATTCTCCCTTCAGCTGCGTGGAAACTATCAGATTTTTCTCCAGTTAGCCTGGCCCCTCATCGTTGATTTATGTCCAAAAGCCATTAATACATACTGTTCAACAGCCAGCCTTGGATTTTATCCACTTTCCTCCTAGCAATCAAAACTCTGCTTGTCAGCATCTTTATAATCTCCTGTTTCCATTCAGACAGGCATGAGACTCTTTTCTCTACCTGCCACTTAGTAATCGTGGTCAGGCTGAGTGACAATCACGCCAGTCCCTAACCCTTCCTATTCTGACAAGCTTTCATAATCATTCCCCCTTGCTTCACACCTTTACTAAAAGGTGAATACATGTTGACACATCACTTTTTTTTTTTTTTTGAACACTCTAGCAGCTGTCAGGATGAACTTGTACTTCCTGAATGTTTTACTCATTCTGTTATAAAGCCCAGGAGATCTTGCTTTCTGTATTTCAGGCAATGCCCACACTTGGCGTTTTCTTCTTTCTCTCCAATACTGGTAATCTGGTCACTGAAGGTGTTTATACAGTTATTGTAATTGAGGATTAACAGAGAGACATTTAATGACTCCTTTACTCTTTAAAGAAAGGCACAGCTAGCCAAGTCAGAACCAACCTGTTGAAGATTTCATACCATTCCTGTTCTTTGTGTCCATGCTAAATGCACTCTTCGTGGTTACGCAGTGTTATCTGAGCAATGCATGCTTATAAGACAGTGAACAACTAGTCCCCCGGTGATGAGGACTTCTATCAAGAAAGAACTTAGAATCACTTAGGAACAGATGAATATACATTTTATTTAATGTCAGAAGATGCCTGAAGTGATACTCTATAGCTAGTAGGGATTTATAAGCCTCTAACTATTAATCGAGAATTAACTTTAACGTATGCTAAGGGTTAAAACTAGCTTGCTTAGAAATAAGAATTCAAATCCAATATTCAAATTTAAAGAAAGGTGTGGTGGAGAGCAGAGGGGAGAGTAAGCACAGGGGGAAAAGGAAGCAGAAGGAAAGAGATCAGACTCTCATGGAAAGTACATTTACATGGACACAGATTGGCGTGCGGGCCAACCTGTTTTCCGCCTGTAGAACGCTGAACACATTGACAGCATTGCTCAGTTGCTGGCTCTCTTATTATTCAAATATAATTGGTAATTCCTGTAGGATAAGTCAAAGTTGATGATAGAAAATGAAAATAGAAACTACTTTATATAAGTTAAATAGGAGAGTAATTTATTGGTGAATTATCAGGGAACTCTCAGAAGCCTTCAGATGATAGGGGAAAAAATGAGCAGAGACAAGGAAAGGCACGTGCCACTATAATCCTACCACATTGTCTTTTGCAGAGTAGTGGATGATTGTTAATGCTGATTCTCTGCCAAAGACGTTGCAGGCAGCCTGCACCTTTGAGTAATTCCCTCAGGATTCACATGTAAGCAGGTGGACAAACCTTGTTACAGTCTGCTCAACAACAAGGGGAAAGTGTATCTGAAACCCCTAGGCTTTGCTAGTGAGAAAGAAACCCTGCTTTCTTCCTATGTTTGCAGTCCTCCAGACTAAGAAAACCCAGACAATGAGAGGACTGATATTGTCAGTTTCTATTATGGTGCATCACAGAGTATTATAAAGAAAAATAGTATTAAAAATTACTTTGGTAAAAGTACCTGATACCTAACATATGTTCAATAAGCAACTTTTGCATGGCTTCGTTTCCTGGTCACCCATTCACGTTTTCATATGTAGAATAAAGATTGGTATTTGCATGTTAACTATTAGAATATTGAGATAAGAGTTTCAGGCTTGCATCACATGGTAAATTGATGACAGGTAGGCAAGAACTCCAGTTTCTGAGCACTGACCTTCTTATAAAGAGAGAGAGAAAGAAAAAAAAAATTATGTGTTCCTCCCATGCAAATATGGTGAGGAGGGAGTGAACTTCTATTTGATTCAGCTTTTTTTTTTTTTTTTTTACATTTCAATCTTTACCCACAATGTTTACTCAGCTGAGTCCCTGATTTCTTGTAATGACTGGTATAACAGGACAGCAGGAAGAGAAGGAGGGCTGATTTTCAGACATGTGTTACTAACCATTGAATGACCTACAGTTTTGGTTCATAGGTGTACTTGTAAATCTCCACATTCCATCTGTTTCCTTAATTCCCTTAGGTATTTGGAGATAAATGATATTTAAAATGTCCAAGTAACTTAAAGACAGTATGAGAGCAAAAAAGAGAAGGGGGTTTTACTTAAGTTATTCATCGCCATCAATGTTTTATTATAAATAAGTGCACTGTAATTTTTGCACTTTAATGGAATGTGGCCCTAAATTAATGTGAGGTTATTGTGTCCATTTCAGCCCTACCAGGAACGATATACTCAACTATTAATGTGAATGTTAAACCATATTCCTTCTGTGGTGAAAACTGAATTGCATCATTCTATTTCAGACTAATAGGCACTGAGCAGTAGTCAACAGGTCTTGGTGGGGCAGCTCTTATATTCCTTGTCACAAGGGACCTATCACTGACCTTCCTGTCTGTCCTGCTCTTTGTTTTCTCTGGTGCTACTCTACCAGGTCCTTCCAGGGGCTGCTGCTGATGCCCCAAGACTGTTCAGCCTCCTAGTTCACCAACTGTTCCAAGGGACACCATATTTTCTCACTAGATGCCATTGCTCCCCATGTTCTCATCAATATAGCATTCCAGCTGCTCCAGTGCCAAAAGCACATAAAGAAGGACTCTTTGCCTCTTTTAGGTTTATTTTGTTCAAAGGACCAAAGGATATGTTCCTTGTGCCCCACTGTTGTGTCACTCTATTTAAACATATCTCCCTTACTTTATGAATGGCCATTGCCCCTAAGGAGACTGCATCCAAAGACCTAAACTCAATGAATTTAAATTTCATTAGTGTTCCACATTTTTTCCTCCTTAGAATTTTCCCCTCTCTCGAACACGCTAAACACTGTTACGAAGAAAACAGTCCTTCCTAAGTGAATCCTTGACCCCCTCATGAAAATAAGCATGTGGAGGGCCACTGGAATTCCAGGAGTGACCATTGGTTACATACAAACCAGAACCTCATTATTCCTGTGGCACAAAATTCAAAAAGATAAGCATCCAGTCAACCTGTTTCATCATAATGTTGCTTAGGGCTTTTATGATTAGTTGTTTTAGTTTCTACTCCATTACAACTTTGTGTGAAAAAAACAATTGCTTCATTATTTGAAAGAGGCCTTTAAGCAGTGTTATTCAGTAGAACTGTCTGCAGTAATGGCGAAAATGTCTATATTTCTGCTCTTCAAAATAGTAGCCATTGGCCATATGTTACCATTGGTACCACTGGGCATGTGACACATGACCACTCTTACTAAGAAACTCATGTTTTAATTTTGTTCAATTTTAATAACATTAAAGGGTGAGGGTCAAAGGTACCAACTTCCAGTTATAAAATAAGTCATGAGGACATAATTTATAGCATGATGACTATAGTTTTGCACATTTGAAAGTTGCTGAGAGGATAGATCTTAAAAGTTACTATTTCAAGGGGCCTCCTTGGTGGCCTAGGGATTAAGTCTCAGCACTATCACCTCTACGACCTGAGTTTGATCCCTGGCCAGGGAGCTGACACACATGGCACAGCAGACCTCTCCTGTCTTGCCCACTACTCCCCTCAGCAGTGTATTTCAGTAGATTCACCTGTTCTTCCCCTCGCTCTGTCACTGGTGAAGCCTCTCACTCCACCCCACCCCCACCTTGGGCCTATGCCCCAGTTCTTGTATTAATAAATAAGAATTTTTTAAAAGATTTATTTTTATTTCAAGAAAAAAAATTGGGGCCTCCCTGGTGGCGCAGCAGTTGAGCGCTGCGCTGTGGAGCTGTCGGCAGCAGTGACGCGAGTTCGACACCCAGCCAGGGAGAATCCTACATGGTGCGGCAGACCTCTCCTGCCTCGCCCGCTACTCCCCTCAGCAGTGTATTTCTGATCTGCCTGTTCTGCTCCCCACTCTGTCTCTGGTGAACCCTCTCGCCGCCCCACGCCTCTGGCCTGTATCCCAGCTTGTATGTATAAATAAATCTTAAAAAAAAATATTGCAACTGTATATAGTTATGGATGCTAACTAGACTTATTTTAGTCATTTCTCAATATATACATAAGAAATCATTGCGTACACCTGAAACTTGTGTAATTTGCCATTCATACAACAATTAAAAAAAACTTTAAATTACTTAACTACATAGAGTTTAGTGGCTACCATATTGGAAAATGCAGCCAAAGTAAATATTAAGAGCAGGACTTTCTTATTCTCAGTTCCATTAGATGTGGGTTGTAAATTTTGAAAATACATAGCTATAGAACCAAGTGTAAAGGATAAAAGAAACTTTTAGGAAAGACACCGATACCATTAATTACAAATAAAAGCAAGGAAGAAATGAAATAGTAAGGATTGCCAAAAAAAAAAAAATAACTGTCAACAACTCATAATTCATACCATACATTGTCACTGAAGCCAAAGAAGTGACTGTTTAGGTTTAATGTCACTGTGCAAAGAATGAAACAATTAAGAGTAACTGTTTCCAGAAGTAAAATAATTTGGTCTTGAAGTATAATGGGCAGAAGTAATTGCCTTGGCTGGCAGGCATCTATCTCATTTCCGGATCTTAATGTTTTAAATACAAGGCATGCAAGCACTAAAGCCAATTTTAAATAAACCCAGATTTTTCCCCCTTTGGGTAGCAAGCACATTTACAATGGAGGAGCAGAAGTGGGGGCCACTCTGTGACATGAAGAGAAGGCTTGAGTACAATTAGAAAGCACAAACTCAAAGGCATTGCTTATCCTCAAGCACAGGATTTTCCATTATTCCTCAATAAACCTGATTTGTTGGGATTGTGTTAAATTCAAAGCTCCAGGTCACACCACTTTGAGATCTTGAGGTGAAGCGCTATAAGCAATTTGAAAATTGAAAATGCCGTCTCTGATGTGTGCCTGGGACATGAGCTTTGCTTCTGATGACTGGCAAACAGCTATGCTAATTTTTCTTTTTATAAATTCTGTCATTGCCACCATAATGGCTCTGGGGTGCTGTGAGGATTAGATGCTTTTGTGCCTGAAATTCATTATGCCCTCACTAATTTTCATGTGGCAGGGAATTATAGATGCAGTGCATTGTACAGCTTTGTATGGAGAAAGAGTTGGCAGTGGGAAGGAAGAAAGGGACAGATCAATTGAGACAGGTGGCTTTGTTTGTACTGCCATTGTTCTTGTTGATTTGGTTGCATTGCTCTGAATCCTAAGGGAGAGTAAGTGTGAGCAAAAGTAGAGATGGGAGGAGTCCCAATCTCAGCCACGTGCAAGTATTCAGAGGGTAACTGATGAGAAACACAGCAGTAGATGGAATTAAAGTAGGAAGGAAGCACAATACTTAAATCCTTGAAAAATAATAACCAAACCTTCCTTTTGGGGTTACAATACTTGAAATATCTCTCTGTATACTATACCTTGATTTTAAAATGATTAAAAATTTAAATAGCAGGCACATGCCACACAAACTAGTAGATAACATGGTGGAGTGAAACTGGTTGCTTCAGAGCAAAGCAGACATGGAACTTAAGACCAGTTTAGTAATTGGAAATTCTTGACAGATCTACCTCAACTCTTTTTGTTTCAGTTTACTTTGCTGTAGTGCAGGACTAAAACATTTCTTAAAGACTCACTGCGGACTTTCAAAGATCAAGACAAAATAAGCGCTGCACCAAAGTTTTGTTTTCTTCTCTTGCTCTGCACACTGAGCCTGCTAAGCAGATTAAGTTGTTTGAGAAAAAGTATAATTTGTATTTCTGGTCAGAGCTCTTACCCTAAAGACCTACCTTCCTGCCTACTCTGGTGAATAAAGTGATGGCAATTGAAAGAAAGCCGAAGGTCTTGTTTATAAACTTCTTAAGGAAGGAAGCCCTAAGGACCCAGCCTATGCTAACTGCCCCTGGGGTTCCTTCAGCTAGGGGAGCCAAAAATGTAAAGCAAGCAAAAGGTATTGCAGGCCCCAGAAAGGTTACTCATGTCTCTCCACACCAGAAGTATTCAAGGATGTCTTTCAAACTTTTGTAAAAACTCTGTTCCCCCCCAAAAAAAGGGGCCCCAATTCCATTCTTGGAGTGAAGACTACTTCTGCCAACACCCTACCCCTCAAAAAAAACATTAAGTGCTTCACTTTCTTCCAAATAGTCTGTATATTAGTGTCCTCTGGATTCTCTGTAGTGTCCTTAACAACCCCAGTGCCTTCATAGTAGTGGTGTTTGTGAGGACTCTCCTACAATCAACATTTATTCAGTGATTTCAGGGCACTGGGATGGGTGATCTGTGTATTTCCAACAGCTCTGTAACATATAGTCATTTTGTGTCCATTTTACAAGAGAATAAAACTGATCCTCAGAGTTTAATTTACCCTTCCATTCTAGAGTAAATGGCAGTTATTCTCAATCTCAACTCTCATATGAAGTCTATATCTATGTTCGTATTACAATATCATTTTTAGTCTTTTCCACCATTGTATTTGGCTTCTGAGTATAGATTCCATAACTGATGAGGAGTAAACAGTGAAGGAGGTGTGACTCGTCAGAAAAAAGAAAGAATTTGGGACAGTGGAATGAACTGAAAGGCTTTTCATAGTCAATGAAATCTTGAAAATATCTTTATGTTTTTGAGCTACCCTGTCCTTATTTATAAATGAACTTAATAACCTCTGCCCTACCTACCACAGAAGTTTGTTCACTCTAGTAAGATATTTTGTATGAAAACCATAGAGCTTTAAACAATATTGTTGTTATTATTAAAATTAGATTTTATTGAGTTTTAAAATCTTCAGTTGTCACGGAAGAGACTACCATTATCCATAAATCATATTGAACAGAAATATAATTTTTTTTTGTTCCCTTATCATTCATAAGAACTGTATTTTGGCTATGAGGTTGGAGGCCATTATGAAAAGACTATCATAGGCTTTGCATTTGACAAACCTAGATTCGTATGCCAGCTCCCCAAAACTTGTCCTACATTGCACTGCTCTCACCAGTTACATAAGCTAAGTCTCGTTTCCCTAGGCTCTCTCATTAGGTAAATGTCACTCAACATGCATGTAATTTCTATAAGGATTAATGAGATGGCCTAGCAAAACAGCAAGTCGTGTATCCTGTATACAATCCTCAATAACTTTAGAGTCTTACGCAGTTGACCAAGGAAGTCTGTTTTTTCTTTTCACTATGTTCATATTTCTGTCTCAAGATGTGGCTGCTTTTGCCACCAGTTCTCTATACCAAGTTTGGAATTAAATCCCATAGTGACTTAGGTTCCCTTGCGCGCTGACCCTGGGGTTATCCTAGATTGAATCACTGAACCAGTAACTGTCTTGTCCCAGGTTTAGGCTACTACTTTTTCTTCTCTCTATCACATTAATAGACATCTGAGCAGACATCACAGGCAACTGCAGCAACTTTCACTTATAGAGGAGCCTTACTCCTGACATCAGGAAGGCTGGTTCTGAACTGAGTTATGTAGCAGAAGTTGAATTCTAAGCTGCCTCACCTATTTCTGGATCTAGAGTTCAGAAAGCCTGAAGCTCTTCTCTTTTTACTGCCATAATTTATGTTCTGCTTCTGATCCCCAAGAATAATTAACTTGTTTTCTTTGAAAATGCATCAAATCCATATATAGAGATGAAACAATATAGTAGTTATCTCGTTTTATTTTTTTTTGTTACAGATCAGAAAGGTCATTTAAAAGCATGAACATAGTATCATCCCAGATTAAAATGACCAAAAATCATTTTTTAATTTAGATGTATTTTTGATATTCAGTGTTTGTCTCTCTGGAAGCAAACCTGCTTTGGTTAAACTAAAGACCAGAGTCATTGAATATGGTCCAAATTATCCTGTAGTTGCTCCTAAAGCACCTTTGAAGACTCCTAATGCACTCTACAGAATAATGTTAAAAACCATTTGTTGAACTGGAAACTCATCAGTTACTTCAATCATTTAAATAAATTGCTCTTTAGTTTTTCCTGATTTATATCAGTTCCTAAAATAAATAATCCAATTAAGGATTTACTGTCAACATTTTTTTGTACCATTATCGTCAGCTCACTTTTTTGTTTGTTTTACTCAGTCTAACCTGGCTATTTCGGAGTGCCCTATAGGACGTCATTCACATTTTAGAATGAATTGAATTTGGTGCATTCCCTTTCCAGTGGAAGTTGCATGCTAAATATTCCCTCTCTTAGGGTGACTTCAATGGAACTTCTCTTGTAATAGGGAATGCAAAGCATTAATGAATGGTATGCATAGTAAAATGGAGGACAGAGACAGAGTCTGATGTTTCTCAGAGCACCCACCCTAATCTATTCACATCTATGTCCAATCTATATACCAAATACATTGGTGATTGCATAGTTTAGAGGAATATACGGGAACCTTTTGAAATAATATACTACAGCCAGATCATATATTGATGACTGTTTTCCATGAATCTCTAAAGTTGTATCATGTGTGAAGAGTTTCTTGACCCTTTGATACAGATTTTGTTTGACCGGTATGCTTTTAATATTTAACCTAATGTAATTAAAAATTACGAAAAAGTTAGCAAGTATAGCCATGTGGTCAACAGTTCTTAATGTAGACCAGGGTAATAAAATATTAATCAAGATGTCAGAAACTTCAGAGCTTCAAATACAGATTTTTTAACTATATCTGTGTTTATATTTGAATTTCTTAAAAGCAAGGTAATGAAAATCATTGATGTCCTCATCCTGTTAAGTTTAAGCCTTCTAAATGCAAGAAAAAAAATAACCTCCTATTCTTTGTTTTTAACTTTTTAAAAATTAGTTTATTAAAATTCTTACCAGTGAGAAAATTGCCTATAAATTCTATGTAAATTATAACAACTTGCATCATCTTTCATGTGAGAGAGAAAAACATATCCACTGATGTTTTCTCTCTGTGTCTAAGATAGATGCAATCAAATTGGAAAGATGAATTTGGAAAGCAGCGGTCTTTTAAATCACAGACCATTTGAAAGGTGTCACCCTTACAAATAAGACTTTCAGAATCAGCAAGATTAACAGCAGTAATAAAGGAAGTAATTTCATGATTGCTGAAATGTATGCCAAGAATATGTTCAGGAATGAAAAAAAAATTCTGATGGGAACTTCTCTAGCCCCAATATCCACAATTTTTCATATGTTATTATTTTTATGAAACATTGATATAGTCATGCCTAATTTTATTCATGTCAAAATTAAAAATATTAGATCAAAGCAAAACATCCTAATTACACAAAATAATTTGAGTCAAATCATAGCTTTCCAAATGGTTTAATTATAACCCAAGCTCAATGGCCCATCTAATTTGGTTGTAAGAGAGAACTAGCATTGACACTGAAGGCTGTGGCATCAACAAGTTCTTTCTTTCAACACTTTTCTCTACACCCTCTTCTCCCTTTCTATCTCGCAATAGTGTGATTTGTACTTGCTGCTTATATGATTTTTTTAAAACAGGAAAAACTAGAAGATTTACTACTTTACCAAATTTATTAAATTATCTGCCATTTCATTCTGAGTATATCAGCAACTATCCTAAAACCAAACAAAACCTGCTCCGAATTAGAAAGATATTTTTATTCTGTGTTGTGTTGTCTAACATTAGCTCAATGGCCTGTTACCATCAGTCTCTGGAAGATGAGTTGTGTGTATATCTGTTTTTAAAGATTCTGAAGCTTCTTGGCAGCCGACTAATTATTGCAAAGTAGGGTAACACTACATACAGAGGGAAAGTCATCCCCAGTGTGGCTAGACAGATAGTCTGGAGTTTCATTCTGGTAGCTGCGAGACATGCATGGAAGCTGTTGCCTGTATAGAGGTTGCTGTTAAGGATGCAAAACTGCTCATCAACACAACGGTCACGTTAGGACATTTCTGATTGACTTCTCTCTTCTCGTTCAGTTCCTTAGGAGTAGAGTGTATCTAATGTTACCTGGAGGATCATCGGACAGAAGATGGTTCTATCCCTACCTCTATTGACTACTCAGTCTAGACTCGGGAGTTATTAGATAAAGTTACTTTGCTATTGAAAGTGCGGTCTATGAACCAGGTACAATAGCATCACCTAGGAACTCGCAGGAAGTGCAGAAACTGAGGCCCTAGCCCAGACCTACTGAAGAAATCTCATTTTAACAATCTCATTTTAACAAGGTCCCAAGGTGATCCCCAAGAGCCTTCGAAGTTTTCTATTTACTATCCTTTACTTTACAGAAGAACAAAGTTACTTCACATGTCCTGAGTCACACAGATGACGGAGTGATTGGCAGTAAAACAGGGACTAGAATTTTGAGGCAGTAGTGTGAGCACTGACTTCATAAAAGAAAACAGTCTCAGTTCAAAGAAGAATTCTATACATATTAGCTGTTTGGTTCTCAGCAGGGCATGCACTTTGACCTCACTAGAATCAAGATTCCTCTTCTCTGAAGCAGGAAGATCTTATGGGGCATACAGAAAGGAACAATCTGACCAATCACAAAGTAAAATCAGACAAATGAGAATATCAGACAAAGACTGTATGGATTACAGAGGGGGAATTGGGCTTCAAATTCCCCCTCTGAAGATGTTTTAGTTGCCAAAGTTTATAGCATGATCCAGATGCTTCCCGACTCCCAGTCCAGTCTGCTTCCTCAGACTTAGAACTTCATATCAACAAGATTTAATTATAGTCAGGAGATGTTAGGTGAGAGGGCATCATAAGAGTGAGAGTATGAGGATGAATGGGAGCTGTCCATTGGTACTCTTAACTTCCTGGAGAGAGAGAGGGATTCCATATGTTAGATTGTTTGCACCTTTGTTTGGAAATGAATGTTTCCAGAAGCACATCTTGACAACAATCCCAATATTCAAATGGGAGACAATCTAGAGGATCCCACAGAAATGAGAGGCCATGTCTCTGCAATGGAAGATACTGTCAAACACCTGGCATGTGCCATTCACTCAGACTTTATTATTCTGCACAGCTACCCAACATCTGCTGCACGCCAGACCCTCTGCTACATGCTGTACATGCAATCATCATCGAAATACATTCTATGCCCCCAAAAGTTCCTATGGGGGGAAAAAACAAACAGCAAAATAACATTCATTGTCATGGTGCAATAATCAAAGATAGAGTGTTCTTGAGATAGATGAGGGCTTAGGATAATGAATAAGGAAAGTTTACAAAGCAAAGATCAGTTATGGTGAAAACCTGCTCTGAATGAAAGCTGGCTCTATAGCAGAAGTCAGCCCAGAGCAATATCTGCAATAACTGGTTCTCCTCCTCCTCCTCTTTTCTCCCCACCTCTTCCTCCTCTTTTTCTGGTTAACATACTGAGAGACTTAATCCCAGGAGTGTTCTTGAAATAGTCTGTCATTTCCATCTTTTAGTTGTGCTCTGACTAGGGTAGGACTCAAGTCAGAAATTGAGATCCTGCAAAATAGGGATTAAAAAGAATAAAATAATGACCTCATTTCGGCCAACTATCAGATTTTAACTGCAACCATGTCTCACTGTTCAAACCACAGCCATAAGTGTGGGGCTCTGTCTTTGTCTTGCCTTCCTCCTCAGCATGTATACCTCCACACACTCCTTTCCACAAAGTGGGCTTCAGAAATGCAATTTGTGTGACAGACTTAAACATTTTTAAAGGATGGGCCAGAATTTTTAATTTAGAGCAAAAGAGATCGATTTATACAGTGGGAAGTTGGCAAGTGGCAAGTGGTGCATTTTGAAATGTCTGTTATTATATAAGCAAATCAACTTTCTGGTTTGCACCAGAAGAATTCTCACCTGATTCACCTTAACACTCTGGCTCCTACTTATTGTACTCTACATGCAGATGCCTTCTGCCTTATAAACAATTTATAGAAATTAACATTATTCCTGTTCTTTTTAAACTTTAGCTTATAATATTTGAATTTCTGTATGCCTTATTTTTTTCCTATTTTATATACATTACTTTGTCAATACTATAATCAGTCTTCACTACCAATAATCTAAATCCAAAGAAAATACATCATTTTTAAAAATTTTACCAATGGGAATTATTTTCTGGTTTGCCTTCCTTCTAGGAAAATCAACACTGTTAATATACAAGCTTTATTTCCTGTATATCATAATTTTATTTATAAATGGAGATAAATATCAATAAGCCTTGCTTGAGTACATAAAACTATTTGGGCCATGAACCAGTATTAATTGATTTTTGCAAGCTCAGCTCTTAGTGCTATTTTTCATTTTCTTTTACCTTACATATTTTTACAAGGAATATCGTCAGTAATTTAAAATAGACATAGAGTTGCACCTTAGATATGCCCTTTCTTTAAGTTAACCAGATGAACAATTCAGCTTGTCAAAAATGTTACAAAAATCTATCCTTTTTTGGTCAGTTGGTGAAGATAATGTTTAACATTTCTACTTATTTTGTAATTTCAGATAAATGTTAGAGTAACTAACAGTTAAAACAGATATTGTCAAACATAAATTATTTAAAAATATAACATAAAGGAGTTTTCCCAAGTCCTAAAATTGTATTAAAAGGAAAGAAGTGAAAGGTCACTCATAACTTTATAATTTTAAAACATTTGCTTTCATAGAACAACAAATGTGTCTACACATTAGTTCTGGGAAAATCATGAAGTGAGCATCAGTCCATCAAGGAACTAATTATGAAACAATGGAATGAGACTAATAATGTAAAATACTGGGTCCCTGTTAAATCAATTAAATAAGCCTATCATAACTGTCTCTTCAGTCCTTTTGACCACATACACATAGACATGTATGTGGGTAATATTTAAACCAAACTTCACTAATTACATGCAAGTGTACATGCCACAGAATTTAATTAGTGTGGGGTCTCCCTGGTGGCGCAGTGGTTAAGGGCTGCACTCTGGAGCTGTCAGCAGTGGCAACGCAAGTTCGACGCCCGGCCTGGGAGATTCCCACATGGCACAGCAGACCTCTCCTGCCTCGCCCGCTGCTCCCCTCAGCAGTGCATTTCGGTCAATCTGACTGTTCTGCTCCCCACTCTGTCTCTGGTGAACCCTCTCGCCGCCCCAGACCTCTGGTCTGTACCCCAGCTTGTATGTATAAATAAATAAATCTTTTAAAAAAAAAGACCATTGTCTTCATGTTAATTAAAAAAAAAGAATTTAATTAGTGTGTAATTTTAAGTCCCCAAGATTTAATCAGAAACAACTGAAATTGTGATATGATATTCTTACTTCTAGTGAGTGATTTCTCACAACCTCTCACACTGCATTGAAAGTGTGATACCTGGAGAGAGTAGTCATACCTGTAATGTATCCCCCCCCCCCCGAAAAAAAAGGAGGAGCAATATTCTAGGAATTCTCTAGGAATACTCTAGAATGCTGGGACTTAACATCCAAAATCTCAGTCAGTCTCAACTTACAGCTATTCCTCCATGGATCTCCACAACTTCTGCCATATTACCTTCCACTTCCTCATCTACTACCTGGGTTAGAATGGATAACTGTTGCTTCTCTGAAAATAGCAAGCTTACTTTTACATCTTTTCCTTTACATGTAATCTCCCTGATGAAAATGTTGTCTTCATTACTTTCCTTTCTTCTTTGATGTCCTAGAAAGTTCCTTCTAAGGCTTCATTTCTTCTATGGAGGGTGTTTGTTTTGGTCTCCCCATTGATGAGCCCTTTCTCAAGAAGAGGACACTATCCTTCTTTTGGGTAGATTTTCCCCATCCTTGTGCATGAGTCCTTTGAAGATATTTCTCCTGTGTCTTTAGCCCTGTTCATCTTTTCCTCCCTGTTACCTTTCAAAGTGACTGAACCATAGAAAGAGATCAATATATGTTTGAACATGAGTTTTGAATTAACTCACTAAATAATAGTTGTCTCAGGTGGGACTCTTTTTTTCCTACAAAAGTAGCCTGATTTGAAATAGCTTACATACTAAGATAGCATGAACTCACATAACAGGAATGAAGAGTAGATAGCCAACGTCTTTAATAGGCAGTCTATAGACTTGATAAGCCTATTCCTTTTTAAAATAAGCATCTGTAAGTAAAATCCTGATAGTTCAAATTATAAAAAAAAACTAATGTGTATAACCATATATGGGAACATTGGCCACAGTAATTTATAACTATTCCCAGCAAGATATGTACTCATTTATCCTCACAATTGAATCTGAGCAGACCTTGTGACATATGGGGACCATTAATATGCATCTGAAGTACTAGACATTTGCTTTGAGCCTGGACCTCAAGAAACTTAAAAGTTTCTACTCCAGATCCTAGAATCAGTAAGCATCAAGCAAATAAAGTTATGGTTTACTGCTGAAGGTTGAGAGATTATAGAGTGAAAGGTCCTAACCATCCCAGTTATACTGAGTAAGGCCATCAAAAAAAAAACAAAAAAAAAATGTACCACCTTTATCGCTAATTGTTAACAAATGCACTAACGAGCCCAACCAAGATCAGCCAAATCTAGCCAGACCAAAACAAATACCAAACTCAGCTCAACTCTAATCGTTGACCTGTCACATCAATCCTGTGTACGTACATGGTGGTTGTTTTAAGCCAATAGTTCTTGGATTTGATACACAGCAAAAGTTGCCAATGTAAATTCTATACAGTTCATTTTCCAAATTTAATGTGTATTATACTTACTATATCACAAGTACTTATTTTTTAAATTTTTTCATTGAATCTGAACACTGAATTTGAATATTTGAGTAATATAGTTTAATTAATGATCATTAAAAAGGCAAAATTCCTCTGAAGCTAGTCTCTGTGCATCTTGTAATTATGGATCAAATGTTATTTCATCATAAGAATTCTTCAGAGTAAATTTTTCGACATACAGTGTTGAGAAAACACCTCCATTTTTTTTTTCCTCTGTAAATCTCTCTTCAGGTCAGTTCTTCCTAACTTTGCTTGAAGCAGAAGTATGTTTACGAAGCTCTTAGTTCCTGCCACAAGGATGCTTATAGAGAGCAGGAAAAAAAATACACTCAATATGATGTGACCTGCTTTCAGACTTTTCTTTTTCTCTCCTAGCATCAGCTTGCGAATTTTTAACCTCTAACATCTGATCCAGAGTATTTACTTATCCACAAATAGTTGGCACCATCACATGATTTACAGCTTCTAAACTTTGCAGAAATGGAGGACATTAAACAAAAATCTTTGTTCTTAGCGAAGTCCCCCTTCCCCCCACATTTTGATGATGAACATGCTTAATTGGGTATTCCAATGTCACACTTGATGTGAAAACTTTAATTTTCCCATCACTTGCCTACCTCACTTACCATCACCATACTCAACTCACCTTAAACCTTCTGTGGCCTAACTGCTTTCAGTTTCTTTGTTCTTTGTCAAAGGTTCTTCATCATGCTATCATATTAATTCCCTGGAAATACTAGGTTTTGGCTTATTGTCCTCTATGACAAAAATGTTCCATATTTGATCCCTCTTGGGATTTTGCAGGTTTAATGTTTTAATCATTCATTCTTGGAACATAAATTGAGCTTCTAATTGATTTGAGCATGTTTGGCTGTAAGTAACCAAACACTTGATGCTCTCACAAAAGTTAGCAGTGAGGCTTCTTAATCATCAAACCTGCTGGAATTTTTTCAATTCTCTTAGCTCCTTTCTTTCATTGCCCTGTATGTATAATCCATGTGGTTTCAATAACACATTACTCTGTTAAGATTGGAACTTCGAAGTGACTCCTGGCATGTGAACAGTGGATGGGCGGACTTTCCAAGAACAGAGAGGGGAGTAAAGAGTCTCTAATTGTGGTCAGATTAGGGTCAGCCAGTGGTCTTCACAGTACCCTCCAACAGCAGACTGAAAACTTGGAGTCTTTCTGCCACTTACTAGCTCTGTGAACCTAAAACAGTTGTTAAGCATGTTAAGTTTGTGTTCTGAGTTATTAGTTGTGCAATAACATGGTGCTTGTTGGGGCTTCACACATCTATTCCGCCCTTTTTCTGTTTCCATTGAGGGGAGAAAATCTGATCCATAATTTCATTATGGGAGAAATTATGGAAGAAACACTTCCAGCTGCCCTTGGCCTCCTTATTTACTCTTCTTCACAGAGGGGAGTCTAACTGATTGGAAAGTGTGGAGATATAAATAAGCTTGCCCAGTTCTGTCCCTTCTCTTTTCAAAGTTCCCCTTTGTCCTGGAGACGCATTCTGGACTGCTGTCTATTCTGTGATTAACATAATAGAGAAGGCACAGCTACTTTTGGGAGAGTCCTTGGGTCATCTAGTTCATCTAGTAACAGAGAAGTTTGTTTATATTGATGTGAAGCAGTAATTATCCCTTTGGACTACAAGGGGATATTTATCAGTAAATAACAGGGATATTTTCTTTTCCATCTGCCCAAGTCCTATCTACTACATCTCAATTGATCCTGAACTTGGGAAAAGCAATTTGTATTGTTGATTAATCTCCACCCCACCCCCTGCCCCGTGTGCTCACTGCAGTACTGATTGCATGGGAAGATATAGATAAGACACCTAGGGCAGCGTGTAGCTCATCCTGTGTGCTTAATTAATGTTAGTTATTATTGTTGAATATAGTTGAGCTACATTTTTAGGCAGCAGAACACGCTCCCGATGTGATAATAAAGATCAGTGGAAGCATTGCATTTATTTTAGCAATAATAACAACCTCTTAGGAAGGCCCTGATTTCATTTTGTGATGACAGCCAGCATTTGGAACTAGTCATATCCAGGTATTTGACGTCATACAGACAAAATATTAAAACAGTGGGCTCAAGGGTTTATTGTCGTGTAAATTATGTGGCATCACAGAAGACATAATCCACACATCTCCACCTTTGAGATAGGATGGAATTAGTTTCATTTCTTCCTGAAATCAATATTTCTTAATCAAGACCTGCTTTTTAGAGTGGCCTTTGCATTTATTATCTCTTCATCTCCCCCTTCAATTTTTATTTAATTTTTTTCTGTTGCCCTGAACTTGGACATATTTCGATCATTCAGAACTATGAACATCAAGTGCCTCTGGCAGTTATCACTTCTAAGCAGCCTTTCCCATAATCACCGTCAGGAGCAGTAAACTCATAAAAGGTGTCAAAATGATGGATGATTCTCCGCAGTGACCTTTGATGCTCAACATACTGGGCTGTGTGGAGATGGAAAATGAGGGATTACACATAAAGCAATTCAGAGTAAGAGTGATGTAGAATCATTCTGACCAAAAACTGAAAAGCCCTTTTGTTTAAAAGTCAACCTAAAAAAGTAGAAATAAGGAAAGCTAGGAAGAATACTAATACAGGTCATTTCTAAGTAGACATTATTTAGGTAGCACCTTATAGAAAGAGGCATTATACTCTGAGGACAGGACAACAAAAAAGAGAAGGAAAAAGTATGAAAATGAGAATTGTCATTGATATCTTTGTGAAGGGCATGAAGCTTGACATGTATTTATCACAATCATCCTAGAACAAATGCATTATACCCACTTTTCTTTATAATATGTAGTGATACTAAAGAACAGAAAAAGCAAACAACTTTCCCAAGGTCACTAGTAAATAGGTACCAGAAACAGAATTCAAAACTAAACCATCTTCTTCCCAAGCTAGCTATGAAGGTTGAACTAGTTAACATTTGTAAATACCTAAAACAGCATCGGGCATGTAGTTTGGGTTCACTGAATTATATATCATTGTTATACAGTTGCCTACAACATTAGAGAATGCTACAAAACTTCAACTATTGTTACCTACTACCTTGATGTTTGACAAAAATTTAGGGAGTATCTACTCTGCCAAAAAATTAGTGTCTAAAATAAGTTTCCTGGGCCTCCCTGTTGGAGCAGGGGGTTAATTCTCAGCACTATGAAGCTATCAGCAGCCACTGCAGTACTAGTGTGATCCCTGGCCAGGGTGCTGACCCACACACAGTGCAGCAGACCTCTCCTGTCTTGCCTGCTGCTCCCCTTGGCAGTGTATTTCAGTCAATCCATCTGTTCTGCTCCCCACTCTGTCTCTGGTGAATACTCTCACCTCCCCACACCTCTGACCTACCCCCCAGCACTTGTATGCATAAATAAATAAATCTTTAAAGTAAGTTTCCTGTCCTCATGTAACTTACAATACAGTGGGCACCATGAAAACAAATTCACATTACAAATTGGGATCAATCTTTGGCTTGGGTCTTATTATGTGAATGAAATCCAGTTAACATTGTGTTATGCTCTTTCTGCTCACACAGACCTCTAAGTCCCTGATAAACCCTCTAGGAGACTACCCCCTTAGGAATTCCCAAAGGTTATTCACTAATATTCAATAATGTGAAATAGCTTGTTGGCTATTGTTTCCTAACAGATTGTATTACGTCTCCATCACATCCACTGGACGTTACCTCAACCACTGGTGCTCCTGAAAAGCTCTTTCATTAGGTGATTTGAGAACAGATTTCCCATCTTACAGGGTACAGTTTGCTTAGGGGTTTTCAAAGCTGAAGACCATTTTGTCACACTGTGTACTCAGATAACTGAACCAGAGACAAGACTCTATTCTGCTTAGATTTGGTAAATGTGCACTTTTCTTCCCTGAGATAAGCCAGGACCCAAAACCACAGGCTCCTCCTCTTGCTCTTGTTTTCCCATCACTCGAGAACACTTGGCACTGGGATGCCTGATATGACATTGTCCCTAAGCCTGACCTGAACGAGGTTTCACAGTAGATATCCAGTGAATAAATGTTTTGTGTTCAGGGAAAAAGTAGAAAATGAGAAATAGACATGTTGAGAATAGTTACAACTACAGATAGTCTCTTCAAATGCTTCTAAAAGTCCACCTGCTGACTGACAGAAGAGAAAAAGGTTGATTAGCTATAGCTCTCTTGGAGACTCCACAGTAAAAAGATTGGTTCGTAGCATAAAAATGGAAATGTGAAGCTTTTTATGGGTTTATAACCCCTGAAGCTATTGGGATATGTGAGAGGTTGTGACCTGCAATTGTAATTATGGTTGTCATTATCCTGTGAAGAGGAGGCAGGCCACTGTAAATACTTCATGGGCTGCAATGGTTTGGAAATGACTTTTAGAAGACCTATTCAGAGGGAAGGAAGTAGAATGCTAATTTTTAAAAATGAATAATTTTTTAAAAGGATGAATAATCCAGTATTAACATGACGGGGAATGCTAAATAATTATACCATGGTTATATCATGTTTCTTAATGTTTTCAACACAAAAATAACCCACTATTCCAATTAACTCACCTTCGGTATGAACCAGTGAGGGCTGAAACCAGTGAGGGCTGAAACGAAAGCTAACTTCTAAGTTATCAGTCAAATTCCTTTCCTGTCATCCAAAGATGATAGTGTGAAATGTAAAACTCTCTTGTTACTCTATCAATATTCCTCCTCTGGCAGTTAACATTTTCTGTTTTGTATTATATTTGCTTCCTCTCTTCTATTTAACTGTCAGCAGCAGAGTAAAGAGGGGGAAAAAGAGCTTTAGGAGTTAGCTGCTGACTCCATGCAAGTGTGCAAACTTACATGAGTTAGTTATTTGGTTTGCTTGTTATTTGCTTTGCTTTGCCAAATAAGAAAAATGACCTCTTCATAGTGTTGTAAGAACCAAATGAGCAATATATGTGAAAACAAAAAACATCTTCACCTGGTTTACGACAGGTATATATTTTAAAAGCATATCCCCTTTCATCTTTGTCCTCTAAAAAAAAGTATATCTGATCATCTGTATAGCTATTAGTGAACTGCAGCCCTGTACCTTGAAGTATTTGATACCCAATAATATTTCATAGATTGAAAAATAATGAAAAAAATAAACTATTTGCTGAAATCCATGAAATTAAAGGGCATCTTTGTTATCCAAATTCTCTGAGGTTAAAGGTGTAGTTTGGAATTCAGGTCATTTGACATGAGAATATGAGTTAAGAACTAGAACTTGGTGCATAACTGTTAAAAACGTGAAATTAAATGTTTCTCCAGGTTTTCTTAGTATTTTGTAAACAATCCATTGCCATTCATTGTAATAGAAAGAAAATTCAACAAAAGGTGACTATTTTTTCCCCCAAAGCTCTAGGAACTAATTATGGTAATTTATCCGATAGCAAAATAAATTTAGTATTTGAATAATTTAATTGGCCCAAACTATCCAAGTATACAGCTCAAAGGGGCATAGTTTTCTGGAAATACAGTATCTATATACACAGGGGATGTCAGTCAATTATATAGGTGAAACAATGATTCAAGTCAACTTGCAATACACACAGTTCAAATATTACATTATCTAGAGACTTACTACACGTGATGAATTATTCAGTGGAAGCTGTATGCATATTTTAACATTTTCTGTAAGCATCTTTACTGGCATTTTAAATGAATTTTAGTTATTCACAAGTTTAGTACTATAAGGCATCTCATAAAACTTAAACTATTAAAGATGTGAATACATGTGCTTGCAGTTTGTTTATATACTAGAAAGACCATTGCATTCTAATGTTACATATTTCTACTCATAATAACAGTGTATAGCAACAGTGAAGTTCTTACCCTTCCTTTTGAGGTAACTCTTTTTGTCTATTTCCGTAAGGTATACGCTGAAAGATAATAGGTCAGATATTCAAATTAATGCCCTCAGTGCATTTGGTGATATAATCAGAATCAAGGCTAATTTTTTAAAGATTTATTTTTATTCATTTATACATCAAAGAGCTGGGGTACAGGCCAGAGGTGCAGGGGATGAGAAGATTCACTAGAGACAGAGTGGGGAGCAGAATAGGCATATCTACTGAAATACACTGCTGAGGGGAGCAGCGGGCGAGACAGGAGAGGTATGCTGCGCTATGTGGGTTAGCCCCCTGGCCCGGAATGGAACTCATGCTGGAGTGGCTGGCAATAGCTTGATAGTACTGATACTTTAAATCCTGCACCCCTCGAGGCTATTTTGATACTCCAGTTTTATTCAGAGCAACAGTGCAAAGCCCTATTATAAATAATACATTAAATGCCAGGGATTTGAAGATGGATTTAGAATGAACTTACCTCATGTATCTTACAGACTGACTAATATATAAAATAGATACTTCATTCAACAAACCTGACTGTTGATTCTATGTAAAAAATGAAATCACTGAAAAATTATAATGTTATTTAGAATGCGTAGTTTAAAAGCTAAAACATCTTTTAAAAGGATGGTTATTCCTTTATGAAACAGGATCTTTCAGGAAGTCAGTCAAAATAATTTATCAGACATCTGAATTAGTTGAGAGAGGAAGAAAGGGAATTTGAAGTTTGTTTCTTTACAGCATCCCCTTTTAGGAAGATCTTGAATTGCTTTTCCTGTTCTGTAAGCTCAAGGTAGGGATAATGGTCTGGGTATGGGGCCGGTACTGGTAATTGTCTCCAGATGTACATGCTGAATGCCTAACAAAAAAGAAAGTTTAAGGTGAAATCCCTTTCCTGACCCTGTACCCATTTCCTTCTGAGAGTTCTTAAAACATTTGGTTCTGTTAGCCATGTGCCTTGCGGAAGTCTCCCTGGGTTTTGAAAGCTGAGCACAGAGTAGCACATAGCCTCATTGTTCTCTTTCTCCCCTCCCACAAGCCCATTCCATTTAAAACAGTCAGGTGTTGCTTGAAGACATTTTGGTCAGTGATAGATTACATACGGTGTCTCCAGCAGGTTGTACCACATACCTGGGTGTGTAGTAGGCTATACCATCTAGGTTTGTGCAATTACACAATATGCTTGCATAACTACATTGCCTATGGTCGCATATAAGAGTATCCCTGACATTAAGTGATGCGACTATCCCACGTGACCTAATGTTTAGCTAACCCAGTGGAAGAAGCCTTCTCTTGGAGCACAAAGTCAAGGGTAGTCACAAAATAACCCTCCTTCCTCTCTAAGTGTCATGGCACCAGGCATTGGCCACTAAGAATGAGAATCATTCAAAAAGGGAAAACTGGCTCCCAACCTACACATAATATCAGAAAATATCAGAATATCAGAATACCAGACAGAATATCAGAAAAATGTCCCCCTATGTTGACTAAAGAAGGAACGTGACAAAAATAGAAAACACCTTTGAAAGTCATTTGATAGGCCTTGATTTATGTGAGAATTTAAAGGATGAAATAGAAAGCAAGAGAATGGAGCCAAAGGGAAGTTTCATGTCATAATCATAATAGAAGCTGCTGCCTTGCATACTGGACGGGAAGCCACTGTCTTAAGATGTGGACGTTCCTTTTTAAACACAGATTTCTATAACCTTTTGTAGAGAACAGCTTCAGAAAAGAGCACATCAGTTAAAAAAAATGTAGCTTGTTTAAAGCTAAATACTGTGTTTGGAGTTATTATGGTTATATTAGTGAAAAATAATTATAGAGAGTCTATTGTATATGAAAATGAGGCAGTTTTGTCAGTAATCTGTTTTAAGTATGGAAAACAGGCAGCTTTTAGCAATAATTACTATATTCTGGAAAGTACTCTGCATAAATCAAGAGGCATATATTCCTGAAATCTTCAACAGACATGCATACATATATCTAGTGTACACATATTTGCATACATATGCAAATCACTGACATTTGTTGGCCACTTATTATGTGCCAGCCACTGTTCTGAGTTTTTATGAATCAAACCATTTCAATCTCAGTAGCCCTTTGAGATAAGTTGTTAATATCTTCATCTAGTAAATAGTAGGTGTATGAGTTTTATGTTGATAAGCTTGTTTTAGAGTATACATATAAGTAGAATCTCTTTATCTAGAAAGGTATGCACACATGCAAACACACATGCACACACACATGGTTATAGATTGAATTCTCCAGTAGCAGGTAGTGATGTAAGGTGGGGTTCTAGATGTTTCTTTGGAATCAAGATCTATGTAGGGAATGAAGAGGAAGTAGGATTGAAGTGAGCAGAGGTAAAAGAATTGCAATTCACACTCCACTAAACCTCCATAGCTTAGTAAGGTGCTATAGAACACAATAATGTCCTACAACTAGCCAAAATGAATTACTACTCTCATCTGCTCAGTCCCTAGATCTGGTCTACTTCTGAAAAGACATGACCATAGGAAGGGAAATCTCTACAGTTGAGACAAGCCCCAAAGTGACTGACAGCTGGAGACTGTCAGCAGACTGCACTCCCCGTGACAAAGCAGCAGATTCTGCCTTGTAGAGGGATCTTGGAGGCACATTTGTATGTCTATACCTTTTGCCCACCACACACATAAAATGATTGTGGAGACTGACTGTGATATATTTTGGTTTGTAAACACCCAAAACATTGGTACTATTATGTGCTTTTTCAGTCTGCCTAGCATTTTGTCTTTTAGAAAGCCATCTTTCTTCAAATTCATGAAATTTTGAAGAAACTGACAATTAGACGAAATAGAAAGTCAGGTTACTTGACACTGACATTGATAGCTGCTACAGTCACAAACTCATAGGAATTTCAATGCAGATGACCTGGTTTGTGGGTGGCCTTCTGGACTGTTACTCAAATTTTTTCTGATTTCTCAAAATTGCCCCTCTTTGGTTAGTGGGTAAGGAAAGAGGGTGTTTAGGGCTATTTGGTAGGTTTTTGTATAAAACTTGGAAGAGAGGGACTTCACTTCTGTTCAGAATTCCATTCACCAACATCAGTCATTTATCTACAGTTTACTGGAAAGGAAACTCAAAAGTATAATTTAGCTAGGTACCTAAAAAAGGAAAAAGTATTTGGTGAAAAATAATTTCTGTCAAACCAGGGTGATCCAGACCTGACAGTTGTTTGTGTCCTCTCTCTTAAATGAATGCTGTTGGTCCAAAAAGTAACAATATAGCCCAATCATGTGTGGCAACTGATTGATGATGATCTATTGATGTGAGGAGAAAAAGCATTGATTTCTCCTCAATTGCTAAGTTGCATATATATGAATTACAGCATTAAGGGGTCATTTTCTCCAGATACATGGAGATAGTCTATTTGTAGTAGGAGATCAAGAAAACAACAGACAGGGCCTCCCTGGTGGCGCAGCGGTTAAGCGCTGCGGTGTGGAGCTGTCGGCAGCGGCGACGCAAGTTCGACGCCTGGCAATGGGAGAATCCCACATGGCGCGGCAGATCTCTCCTGCCTCCCCCGCTGCTCCCCTCAGCAGTGTATTTCTGATCTGCCTGTTCTGCTCCCCGCTCTGTCTCTGGTGAACCCTCTCGCCACCTCACGCCTCTGGCCTGTACCCCAGCTTGTATATAAAAAAAAAAAGAAAACAACAGACAAAAATTCAAATAGAAAGATACAAAGAGACATTAGAGAATTAACAAATTCCCCAATGACATTTATTAAACCCTGAATACAACCATTTTGAAGATACCCAGGGTGTCCCAGCTACATGAGTCAATAAACTGCTTTATATCCTGAGCTAGTTTGATTTAAATTCCAGTCATTTGTAAATATATAGAATCTTTGTACATGTACCCACCAAGGTAGTAACTTCAAGATAATTAATAGTAAAATATTGGTATTGTAATGGTAACTTCTTATACTCTTGTGAAGTTCTAAAATGGAGAAAATAATCTGCCAAAATTTTTCCTTTTGAAAGCAGTGTATGAAGACTTAACCATTTGTATATGCTCAGGTTAGTAATCCAAGACTTCTCAAGTTCAGATGTGCTAGTGCTTTGTCCAGTAGTCTACTGTTCTTCCCTTTCTTGAAGTTGGTAAAAGCAAAGCAGTGCAAACATAAGATATAAAACCGAGACCCAGGAAAATTATTGAAAAGTTGGAATACTGAATGAACAATCATTTTCTCAAGTATCTAGCACACCAGAAATGTAAAGTATTAATCTAACCTATATTAAATGTCATTCATTGGGATGCAGACTAGGTTAGAAATCAGTCCATTTGCTATTCCCTTCCAGTGTATTTAATCTTCCTAAAGATAGATGCTAACATGTAAGGATTTAACCTGAAAACTGGAGAGAAGATTGGGCAGAGCACAGAGGTCTTTTCCTTAGGTAAATAAAGTTAATGTGGAGTCTAGATAAAAACGACCAACAAAATTTTTATAGTTTGTTACTAACACAAAGGGTGCTCATTAAGCAGTCTGACAGATGGTTACTGGAGTTTTGAGTGGCTGCTATTGTGAGAGCCAAGGGAATTTCCAAACTACATAACTGTGATGCAGGGAAGTAATAAAGTCACCTATGGTTGATCTTCATCAACCATAATGATGGCCAAGAAGAAACATGGAAGTTACTTCTGGCATATGGGATCTCTGATTACAAAAATTGGCTTAACAAGGAACTTTCTCTAATGACAGGCCAGACTAAATAGACATAAGGATTGTTAGTAATGGTAATTATTGCACTTTCTATGTGGGAGGTTGCATAGTATTTATCCTAATTTATTGCTCAATGGGTTTGTAAAATGGAGTTAAATTCATGATTTGACCGTCAGGTCATTATATTATATTAAGTCAGGACTTTTTGAAAGTAAATGGAAGAGGAGAGGGTATCTATGTTTTTATAGCCAAAGCATGGATGGAATCTAGTGGGGAGACACTATTTATTTCCAATGCAGATTTCTTTGGGATCCCACTTTGTCCATTCTTTACAATGTTCTTAAGACAGTCAAATGTGGTAGTGGGTCCCTCAGGGCCTCTCAGAGTCTCTCAGGGTCCATGATCCAAACACAAGTCCAAACATTCCCAATGTTAATGTCATTTATTTTTTTCTGAAAAACAATGTTTTTCTAAAACAAAGTTTAATCAGTTCAGGCCATGTAGAGAGAATGAGACCAAGGCAAAGGAATAAGCGAAATCAATGATAGAAATTGAGATGATATATAATCCACTCATTTTAAATACTTTACTGCTATACATTGTGATTTTTTTAAATCAGTAGTTTACTAGGCCTCCCTGTTTTATTACCAGTAAATTCTCTTTTCTGTCAGCAATTTGAAATTAGATTTTTTTCACTTACAATTGAAAGATCTCATTGGTATAAAGCTACATGTGCATTCACATCTACATATATCTAGCACATGAATATTCTAATATAGCGCAGTGGCAGATACTTTTAATCCCAGTTCTGTTCTAACATGTTTACAACATAGAAGCTGATTAGTAAATATTAGCTGGTATTTCTAACATTTACTCACATATATCCTCATATGTATCCCATCTCTTGAGTAAGTACAATATATCTTACTCAATTTCAAAAAGTACTAAAATTACTCCTTTTTAAAAATATGTAACCATTTAAAGTCTTTGAACCTTGGTATTTGGGGATTCTTAAATTTTAAGCCTCTCAATGTCCCTACCACTCAAAAAGCTAGGACGTTGTGATAAATGAACTAAATGGCTGCCATTTTCCTGGGGTAAAATAAAGAGATGATTACAAAGTAGCTCATAAGAACAAATATCCCATTCCCACTGACAGCTTCAGGGATACTTTATAACCGGACAGAATAAATTTTTGTTTTGTTTTAAGTCATATTTAATAATAAATAGTTGTCCCCTGGGCTTAGATCCAAAAGGCGAGAGATCTAGACTTAACTCTGTCAAGCTAAGGGAGGGCATGGTATAGACGCTCTCTTAAATGTTGCTTAATATTTATAAAGTAGGAATACTGTTATCTGCCTTGCAGATTTTTTAAATTATCCAAATCAAAATGGAATAGAAACAAATGTTAAATAAATGCAAGCATTAAGGAATATTAAAAAAAATCATGCAGTTTTAAGAATAAAAATGCACTTTGTCTTTCTTGCATCTTGGTCATTTTTGAAATATAACGTTGACCTGTTTTTATCTTGTACCCGCTCTCTCCTTTTCCTTCTTTATTGTCACTGAGATGTCATTCCTCCCACCCCACCTTTGAAGAATTACACAAGCTGAGTGGGAGGCTGAAGGGTTAAATAAGACAGGAGGTAAACACTATTTAAACCTCCTTTACGCTTGTGCCTTTTATTATACAAGCTAAAGTAAGACAACAACCACCACAAAGCATATATTCGCCAACTTTGAGTCAAAGGTCATTAAATAGCTCATTTCTGACCAATGTGAAATAAGAAGTTTGTTTGGAACTTCTGGAATTTATTTCCTTCATGATAAAATAAAAGGACAAGACAGAAGCACATGAGTAAGACCCTCCTCTGTCTTATTTCTTCCTATTTGCAATACTACCCACTGTTTGATTTGACATAGTATTTTTGTTATTGTGAGAGAGGACAGAAAATTGTAGAAAGCTTAGTGTCCTGTCTATGTTGAGTGGTTGAACCAGGTTCCTGAAACTATCTACTTTCTGACTTCTTGTTTGTGAGATAATTCTTAAATGATAATAATAGATGTTCATTGCTGATGCCACGGTCCACAGAGTTATTATGTTTCTTGCAACCAAACGCATCCCAACTGATAGACAGGTGTCTCATCAGAAGTTCCCTAACATGAGAAAAGCTGATAACACTAGATTCTATTAGGTGAAGGAGCTCAAATGTTACTAGACCATTTCAAAAGTCAAGACTAGTGAAGAGTGAGTAATACAGAGAACGAGCTAGAGTTAATAGCCATGACAAGATGATAACTTGATTGAACATGGACTGGAACAAGTGAGAAAGGTTTATAATAATCAGGAATATTACTAACTATCCATTTCTTGTACTTACAAGTGGTTAAGAAACTGGCTTAAAAATAACAAATTAGATATAGATCACTCCCAACAAATTTGTCAATTCTTTGAAAACAAAAATAGGTTAATATAGGTTTAGATTTTTAATTAAAAAATCCTGGTATAATGTCATATTTAAAATGGGTATGGCTGATTGCCATTCAATTTCCCAAAAGGAGTTTGAATTTGGTTTTTTTGGACTATGAACTTCTAGAGAATGGATATCAACTGGAAACCCAATAAAGCTGCAGATTTGAGAAAAATATAATTATAAAAAGTAAAGAAGAAATATTCTAAAAACAGTATTTCTTCAACTTTGTTAGAATCATACAGAAGATTCATTAAAGCACAAATTTCTCCACTTCATATCCATCATTTCTCTTTTTGGCATGGATAGGAATAAAAAAAAAATCCTTTCAGGTGATACTGCTGCTATTGATGGTGGATTGAGTGCCACATTGCTCTAAAAGGCAGTTCAAGGCAATGAACACAGTAACAGGTAAGAGCACTGTTACCATGTGGCACATGTGTTGGGTTCCACTTGGTCTAGTGATTTTGTTGATCCTAGTAAAAATGAAAACAGCATCTGAGAGCCAAAATTTTACCTGGGGCATAAGGTAGTTCAAATTTATTGACAGCCAATCTCTAACTAAAAGCAAGTACAGGTAAGAGATCTGATATCTGCCCACAAAAAGCTGTCCTTTAAAAAAAAATGTGTATGCTCTTGAAGCAAAGAACTCTTTTCCCACTAAGATGCAGAGGCAATATCTGAGAGGTACTCCTTTTTTTATTTTAAACCATCAAGAGACCTTCACATTGCAATACACCCAAGTGCAATTTTCATGTTTTTTTCCAGGAAACTCTTTAGTTCCTCCACAGGTTGCATGTCAACTTCTAAAGACATGTCCTGGAATGGTTTCAGAGTCTTTATCATCTCACCAACTGGAAGAACTAAATGCCTTCTCTTTTTCTGAGTTAGTGTTGTAATTCCCTAGTGTTACCATCTCTATCCTCTGTGATAACATTCCTACTGTCTTTTACTGCCACCAAGTCTTGGTTAGAAACCTTCTAATAGTTCCATACACTCGAAATATTAGGGAGAACAGATTGATGTTATCTCCATTTTCTCTATCTGGTGTACTCATGTAATTGATCCAACTCCTGCCCATTGACCTTTTCTGCTTCACAATTACTGACTCTTTTGACCTGGCACAGAGTTCATCTAAACTAAACACAGGAAAGAAAACTAAATCTCTGGTTGTGTTCCCTGTCACCGACATATTGCCTGTGTGTGTCCCTTTCCCCTTGTCTTCACTGTTAGCTAGAAATTCATCAATAAAACAATAAGAAAATCTTATCATTCCTTTAGTATGATGAATGCTTTATCTTTGCAGTATTTATTAATGCGACACAACTCTATCAGACAAAGTATCCATTTGAATATAATTAAAGGTGACCATTTATTGTGGGCCATCCATATAATTTCAGACTCCTTTATCAGAGATAATTTTCAATAGATTATCATGCATGTTATGAACTAACTGAGAAAAGCTGAACCATCTGCTGGCATCCTTAGTCATTAACACTAACCTCAAAAGCCTCAATTATTTGTGATTAATTAAGGTGACAGAAAAGTGCCCTTCCCCTTAATTTTGTTATGGTAACTTTCATGGTTTCTTCATTATTACTTTTTTCAGAATAACATACAAACAAAATATTTGTAACATTATCAGTTATTTATGATGTATCTTTAAGGAGTTGGCTAATATTTAGTTCATTATCAATTTAGAATTATATGGCTCAGGGCTGTGTTTTAGACATAGCATGTTAGGATGATTGAAACTTTAAAGTATAACCCTCACTATCCCATCACTGCGCCTGTAGGAAGGCAAGGGGAAAAGAGTCTGTGGGTTACCCTTACATAATGCTCTTGTGTCTAAGGATGGGGGCTGATAAGAGACTACTGACTGCTTGGTATTTCTATTAAGTTTATTGTACCTGTAGCTGAAAGTACCCTAAACTAAGTCAACTTAGCTTAAACAATACAAGAATCACTTCTTATGCTTGCAAGAATGGAAAGGGCTGGTCTTCAGGCATGTTTTAAGATTCTGCTCCTCTGCAATTCTCCTGGCTCTGCCCTGTGCTTCTTCCAAAGTCACTTGACAGTTGTCAGCAACAACTTAGCATTACCTTCTTTAGTGCATTCCCTGAAGCATGTGGACCAACTCATAGGATGTATCTATCCCTGGTCCAATAACTTTGACTGGGAACCTTAACTGTGCTCATGAACTTAAACTGCCTTCCTGAAGCAAATACATTCAAGGGCAAGGGAGTTAAAAAAAAAAAAACTGAATTGGTTAGACTAATCACAGCACCTGCCTAAGGATAGAGCCAAATCTTTAATTGTATTGATTTTCCAGTCATTCACATAATATAATTTGATGTGTATATCTTCACCCCTCCCCCATATATTCACATGCTTCGTTCAACCTCCACCAGACTTCTAGTGCCAACACCCTCTCCCCACTTCTGGTGTAACCAGTATATTTTTATTACTTTTCTATTGAAGTAACATTGGTTTACAGCAGTATATATGACTCACACCTTCTCAGATGTACATCATCAGTAGACAATATTCTGATTAAGCACAATCCTAGCAATTGAGAGGAGTGGACACCAGGAGCCAAATAATAATGTTCAATTGAGAGGACTGTATCTTGTCTATGCTTCATTATGTGAAATTCCTGCCAGGATAGCCATTCCCATGGGGCTTGTTCCATCTGCAGGGGAAGTTGACCTTGTATTTAGACTACTTAACTGCCTTTTATTGCTTCAGCTTTTATAAGATGTTAATTCTACCCCCAGATCAGCTAATTACTGAAACCTACATTAAAAATAACTGTTCCTGAGAAATTTGTTGCAGAGAATACTCTTCACTCACTGATTTATAATACCTTCCATTCATTTGTTGAAAGAAACACATTTTGAGGATTATCCAAGAATATACACAGTCTATCAAATCTTGTAGAGATTCTGAAAATTTACCACATTGTAAATAGAAGAATAGCACCCTTTCCCACTCTAATTTAATGTCCATAAAGTGTTGAAGGGTAGCAAATGTTCCACAATCACAGACCAGGAGAAAAAAGGGAGGGGCGAGCTAAGGTAAAATATCTGCGTTATTGTCCTTTGTAACATTTATTTTCTTTGACATCTGTTTCCTTAAAGATGGCCTGTGTTTCTTGTCCTCCCACTGTACAAAAAAAGCATCATGGCATAGCTAAACTATATTGCATCTTTGACTGTTTCTTCTCCCAGTTTTTACATTTATACTTTCTCAGAAAGTTTGTTTTGTCCCTAAATCAATTATACCAGTTAAATATCAAATAAAATAGCATTGTTTTATTATGAATTCCCAATTATATTTTGCTCTAAAGTCATGTCGTTTGCTTTAATGATACTTTCTTTACTGCATTTAATTTCTGTCTAGGTGTTTCCAATGCCAGTTTTAAAAATCTTATACTGTCTGCACTGTCGAAGTACTTACTTCCTCCTATATCTTGAACATATTATCTGAACTATATAATACTAGAATATTCTCATCCCTTTTTCTTCTCTCTCCAAATACTCTATCTTCTGGAGTTCTGCAACATTTCCATTATCGATGAATTGTTCTGTAGGTCTGAAAAAAGCTGTCGAGATTCATAGACTTTCTTACCTGAATGACTGAATTCCATATCTCGCCTTCTCTGGTTTATACATTCATTTTGCTGGAGTCCATCACTAGGTGAATGTCTTAGTTTGTGTAGTTTGTGTAGGTTTCAAAATAACTTTATTTTCCAATTCCATTATACAAATACTATGGGTGTGTTTAAAATTTTAAGTTGAAAATAGCTTTACTTAGAACTTTAAACGTATTTATCTAATGCCTTCAATTACCCATACGGTTAATAAATTATATAATGGTCTGATTATTTCTTTATTGAAGGTGGCATTCTTGACACTCCCTGTTCCATACCTTGTACTCTTATACAATATTTTTGGTATTCTAGGATTTCACAATAACATATTTAGTTATGGGTGATTTTCACTCTGCCTCATTGGATTTTGATATTCTGGGGTGTTAAGACCAATATCCTCCTTATATTGTTTCTTTAATAAGTTTCTACTTTCTATTCTCTTTTTCTGGAATCACTATAATTAAATATTAGCCTGTCCCAAATGACTCCCTATGTCTGTTTTATTTATATTCATATCATTGTTGTCATTTTCCCCATATCTTAGATTTCCTCCACTTTACCTTTTATCTTTCTAGCGACTTATTTTATTTCCACAACCATCTTTTTTATTACCATTTTATTGCTACATGAATGTTCTCTGAGGACACTGTACAGGTTTTTCTGCCTTGTTTTCTTCCTTAAAAGTTCTCTTTTCAACAGAGAAGACAAGAAATCCTGTTTTTTGTCTGCTTCATTTATAAACAGACTTTCCACTCCGACTTTGGAAAGAATCAAAAGAAAATGAACAATGTTCCAGAATATTCCCAAATGACAACACGTGACCGTTGTACTCTGGAATGCAGTATCCCACAGTATGTGCTCTAGTTCTCCTTAAACTGGCTTCTTTTGAGGAGAATGTCATAATTTTTATTTTGCCGTCAAAGAAGTATTCAGTTGCAGGGTGTATTGTCATGGGGAATAGAAACTATTGATACAGAAATTTTTTAACACCTCCTTATTATACCTATTCTCTCTCCCTTTTTCTCCCTCTCTGATATACCTGAAGTTTCTCAGTTGAGGAATGTATTGAGGTTCTATCAACTGTCTTCTTTTTTTTGCAGTTTCCTGTGATGGTTTGTATGTCTTCATTGCTGTACATCTTTAGTCAAACCTCATTTGTCCATTTTTTTTGTCTTAAATTTCTTATCCAATGCTGTTTCTCTTCTTACTCTAATCATCATCATGTAAGTTCATTACTATTATAATGGGATCCTAGGAAGAAGCTTACATACATGTTGGGATTCAGTTCTTCCTCTTGAATGAAAGGAACTCTTCAAATATTTAAACAAATTAGTTTTAGTAGTAGTAGTAGTAATTTTAAATCATATTTGAAATGATATACATGAACATACAAAATCATCTGCAGATATATGCAACTACCTACAGAGGCAGTATGGAGTGGATTTGTTCTCCCAGTTGTTAAAATTCTAAGGATATATTCAGAATATGAGCAAGGGACTCAAGATCTTTAGGGTGGTCATTGCCAAGAATGAGAACTATTGGTAATATTCTTTGGCTTGAAAAGAAAATCACAAAAATTAAAAGGATACCAGAAGAGCCTAAGAACACTCAGTGTTGAGGGAGAGGTTTATAGATAACAGAAGAAAGCACTGCCAGACATTGCCAATATGCACGATCCAAAAATTTGGATTTTAATCATATTTTTAACCATAAAAACTAGAAGATGTCCTATAACTCTCCAATTCTCTTGCTTCTGTTGAAAAACAATGATATCTCTGAGTTAAGTGTTAAATGAGAGAGTACAAATGAAGAGTATATTTCCAGAGGCAAAAATACTTACATGTTAAAGTTCTTCTATCATTTGCCAATGCCCCATATAATGTGTAATGTGTATGCATCATCCTTAATAGTAATATTTTACTCCATGTATAATTTAAAGTCACAGGGTGGCCTACATGATCATTGGACTCTAATATGTAAAAATTTGAGTATAATCAAAATTTTTAAATTCCTAACAAATTTGGCCAGCAAGTAAAGTCCCTATCTAGCATGAAAGAACCATACGGAATGAAAAATATGACTTTGAATCTTGGGCTCATGTTATCTCATGTGATCTTGCACCAGCAGATTCATGTGAAACTAGACTCATGGTAGAAATATATGATTCATAGCTTCCGTCTCAGGAGGATTTAGGGGTATACGTTTGTTGAGTGTAAGGACAGAAAGGATTGCTCATAACGCTTAAATTCTTTCTCCCTTTAAGTCAATATAAATCAAATACATACAGTTAAATGTATAATTTGATAGATAATCTTGATCATATATATATGAGGATCTATATGGTGTATATTTATCTACCACTGAAATTTACATTACATGAGGATTTTGTTGTGATTTTAATCACTGATGTCTTCCCCAGTGTCACATAGTGAGTACTCAAATATTTATAAATGAATAAATCCAACTCTACAGTACATATATAAATTATGCCTACACAAAACTTAATTTCTAGTCCCATGGCATGAGGTGAATCAAACAACCATATTTAAATTCTACTCTTTAATGGTTTTAACATATTCGGAGCAAAAAGAAATAAAACACAATGTATTAACCGGGCTACATTGAAAGGTACCATCGTTCAACTAGTTGTAGCTACCAAATGTAGAGTAAGAAAAATTGACTAAATGAACTCATTGTGATAATGTTAGCCTTGCAATATTTTTTATTGTTTATATCTTTTTATTCATATTTTTACATTATTGTGTATTCCCCATAGTTTACCCACCACCAATTCACCCATGAACCATCACCATAGTCCCTTTTGCTCTTTTCTACCCCTTTTTGAGGCCTTATACTCCTCCTCCCTTGCTGGATGTCTCTTTCTTGTTTGGTTCACCTATATTCCAGTTATAAATGAAACCATTCGACATTTTTCTCTTTCTTTCTGGCTTATTTCACTGAGCATTATCCCTTCTAGCTCCATCCATATTGCTGCAAATTGCATATGTTTATCTTTTTTGAATGCAGAATAGTATTCCATTGTGTATATATGCCACATCATTTTGATCCAATCATCTATTTTGGGGCATCTGGGATGTTTCCATATTTTAGCTATTGTAAACAATGCTGCAATAAACATACAGGTACACGTCTCTTTTTGGATTAATGTTTTTGTGTTCTTTGGATATGTTCCCTGAAGTGGTATTACTGGGTTTTATGGAGGCTCCATTTTTAGCAGTTTGAGGAACCACCATACTGCTTTCCACAGTGGTTGGACCAGTTTGCATTCCCACCAGCACTGTAGGAGAGTTTCTT
The DNA here is from genome assembly GCA_004024925.1 of Scalopus aquaticus. Classification (NCBI taxonomy): domain Eukaryota; kingdom Metazoa; phylum Chordata; class Mammalia; order Eulipotyphla; family Talpidae; genus Scalopus; species Scalopus aquaticus. The sequence goes on from PVIJ01003299.1 coordinate 135,268, forward strand.
TTTCTCCACATCCTCACCAACATCTGTTGTTCCCTGTTTATTTAATATGTGCCATTCTTGCTGCTGTACGGTGGTATTTCATTGTGGTTTTTATTTGCATTTCCCTGATTATGAGGGATGTTGAGCATTTTTGCATATGCCTATTGGCCATTTGCATTTCTTCTTTGGAGAAGTGTCTTTTAAGTTCTTCTGCCCATTTTTTGACTGGATTTTTTGCTTCGTTTTTGTTGCGTCGTGTGAGTTCTTTGTAGATTTTTGTGATCAGTCCCTTGTCTGCAAAATTTTTTTCCCAGTCTGTAGGCTGTTTCTTTGTTTTGATTGTTTCTTTTGCTCTATAGAAGCGTTTTAGTTTCATATAATCCCAGCTATTAATCTTTTCCTTCATTATCCTTGCTTTGGGGGGTGTGTCTTTAAAAATATTACTAAGGTGGATGTCATGTATTGTTTTGCCTATGTTTTCTTCTATATATTTTATGGTTTCAGGTCTTATGTCCAAGTCTCTATCCATTTTGAATTGATTTTCGTGCATGGTGTGAGGTAGTAGTCTAGTTTCATTTTTCTGCATGTATTCATCCAGTTTTCCCAGCACCATTTGTTGAGCAAACTGTCCCGTTCCACTGAATATTCTTTGCACCTTTATCAAAGATTAATTGCCCATATGTATGTGGGTTGATTTCTGGTTTCTCTATTCAATTTCATTGATCTGTGTGTCTGTTTTTGTTCCAGTACCATGCAGTCTTAATTATTATGGCTTTGTAGTACAGTTTGAAGTCTGGGAGGGTGATACCTCCGTTCTCCTTTATGATCAGGAGGGCTTTGGCTACTCATGGTTTTTTGTGATTCCAAATGAACTTCATCAATATTCGTTCTATCTCTTAGAAGAATGTCATTGACATTTTTATTGGAATAGCATTGAATCTGTAAATTACTTTCGGTAGCATGGCAAAAGACCTATACAAAGAAAACTATAAAACATTATTAAAAGAAATAGAAGAAAACACAAAGAAATGGAAAGACATCCCCTGCTCATGGATCAGAAGAATTAACATCATCAAAATGGCCATACTACTGAATGTATTTGATTTTTTTTTCAGTTGTAAAAGGGGTGATTTTGATTTTCTCTTCTTCAGATTATTTGCATATAGGAAGACTACTGACTTTTGTGTGTTCATTTTGTATCCCGCTACTTTACTAAATTTGCTGATTATTTTGATTAGTTTTTCTGTGGAGTTTTTAGGGTTTTCTATATATATTATCATGTCATCAGCAAATAGTGAAAGCTTTACTTCTTCTTTCCCTATCTGGATTCCTTGTATGCCTTTCTCTTGTCTTACTGCTATCGCTAGGACTTCCTGTATTATATTGAAGAGCAGTGGTGACAGTGGACATCCTTGTCATGTTTCAAATTTCAGGGGAAAGGCTTTTCTTCATTGAGGATGATATTTTCTGTGAGTTTATCAAATATGGCCTTTATCATATCAAGGTATGTTCCTTCTATTCCAAGTATTTCAAAGGCCTTTATCATAAATGGATGTTGCACTTTGTCAAATGCTTTCTCAGCATCTATTGATATGATCGTGTGGTTTTTATTTTTCTTTTTGTTGATGTGTTGGATTACATTAATTGATTTTCTGATGTTGAACCATCCTTGTGCTCCTGGAATAAACCTCACTTGGTCGTGGTGAATTATCTTTTTGATGCATTATTGGATTTTATTAGCTAAGATTTTATTGAGGATTTTTGCATCAGTGTTCATTAGATATTGGCCTGTAGGTTTTTTTTGTATCGTCCTTGTTCAGTTTTGCTACGTATTTGGTAGTATTCCTTCCTTCTCAATTTTTGGAAAGAGTTTGTGTAAGACAGGCACTACTTCATTTCTGTATGTTTGGTAGAATTCATTTGTAAAACCATCTGGTCCTGGGCTTTTGTTTTGGGGGAGGGTTTTGATTACTGTTTCAGTTTCACTGCTTGCAACTGCTCTGTTTAGGTGTTCTATTTTTTTTTTCTAGGAGTTAGGATGTTTGTATAGTTCTAGGAATTTGTCCATCTCTTCTAGGTTGTTGAACTTGTTTGCATAGAACTGTTCATAGTAGTGTCTGATTATTCTTTTGATTTCTGCTGTGTCTATTGTAATTTCTCCTCTTTCATTTACGATACTATTTATTTGTGCTTTTTCCCATTTTTTCTTTATGAGCCTGGCTAGAGGTTTATCTATCTTGTTTATTTTTTCAAAGAACCAGCTTTTGGTTTCATTGATCTTTTGAATTTTTTTTTTTACTTCTATTGCATTTATTTCTGCTTTGATTTTTTATTATTTCCTTTCTTCTGCTGGCTTTTGGGTTCTTTTGTTGTTCTTTTTTCAGTTCTTTGAGGTACAATATTAGGTTGTTTTTTAGATATCCTTCCTGTTTTTTGATGTGAGCCTGTATTGCTATGTATTTTCCTCTCATGACTGCTTTTGCTATGTCCCAAACATTTTGGAAGGTTGTGTCCTCATTGTTATTCATCTCAAGGTACCTTTTAATTTCTTCTTTGTTTTCCTCATTGATCCAGTGGTCTTCCAATAGAGTTGGTTTCAATCTCCATGAGGTAGAAGGGTTCCTTGTTTTCTTTTTGTGGTTTATTTCCAGTTTGATGCCTTTATGGTCAGAGAGGATAGTTGGTATGATTTTGACCTTGGTATCTGTTGATGTTTGTCTTGTTTCCCAATATGCGATCTATCCTGGAGAACGTTCTGTGCGCACCTGAGAAGAATGTGTACTCTGATTTTGGGGGGGTGCAGTGTCCAGTATATTTCTGTTAAACCCATGAGATCTAAGTCTTTTTTTTTATATATATAATATATATTTTTATTGTTATTTATGTCTTTTACATTTTGCATTCCCCTTGGGTAGCCCACCACCAATTCACCCATGATCCATCTCCATGGTCCCTTGTGTTCTTTTCTATTCCATTTTGTGCCCTTTCCCTTCCCTCCCTC